>JBBPBX010002705.1:48056-78775 GCA_038048925.1 Garcialebias charrua | reverse complement strand
TTTTTTTTTTTTTTCTCTCTTTTGTTTTCTATTGTTTATTGTTTGTTTGTTTATTGTTTAAGGAAATTCTACCACTGCTGTTCATTGTTCTTTAGTTTTAGCAGGTCGCTTTCGTAAATGAGCCCATGAGGTTCAAAATATGTACCTGACTAAATAAAGGTTGAATGAATAGTGACCGTGAAGCATCAGAGATCCGCCCCCCAAGACCCGAGGCAGACAAGGGGGGGTACCAGAGCACAAGACCCCAAGAAGGACCCCGAGCTCAGAGCCCCCAGGGCCACCCGAGCAGGACGAACCAATCACCCACCCCCCAGATCCGACCATAGGGGAGAACCGGGAGGGCCCTATTAGCGACCACACACAATGACCCCCAGGGGCCATCAGCGACAAACTCACAGGACCCCACCGGAGCCCGCTGCACCGACGTAGCCCCAGGCCCGGGCACCAGGGACGCCCACCCCTCAGGCCCAGACCCGACAGGACCATAGGACCCCAGCCCCACCGGGCAGCCACAAGGTGGAGCCGACATACGCCCAAGTGCCCAACCCCCGATGCCGAGGGCCCCAAGCGCACCGGTAGGCAAGGGCATACCCCGCCTGGGGGCCACGTGGCAGGAGCACGACACCAAATAGCCTCAGATGTATCAGAGAGGGGGCAGCCTAAGTCCCTGCCTGACAAATACATTCATACACAGATACAATCACACAAACCGCACCCTCACCCTCACCCTCAGTCTCTCAAAGACATATAATAACGACACATTCCATTCATAATCCCGATACACACTCTATACCCCCCAGGTCCAAGACATGTACCTGCCCCCTACATGGGGCAGTCCACACCCAAACCCAGGAGAAAGGCCCATTCATTCCGGGGTGGAGAGGAGCCGACATCCAAGATCCGGCCCAACCCGCGCTCAGCTGTCAGGACAGGACACCCCAGGCCAAGCAGCCCCAGGGAGATTTCCGCGCCAGCCCCGCACATGGCAAACCCCCAAGCCCCGAACCCCCACATTTGCCTAGGTCAACACCCGACGGTCTGCCACTTTTCCAGACCCCACCCCCAGAATGGCCGTCAGGGAGCAAAGGGGTTCAACAAAAAAAAACTACTAGACCCCGACACACCCACCCCCTCCCCCAGATGTGCTGTTGAAGTGTGTTGTAGTAAAGTGCAATTAAAAAGGAAAGAGAAAGAGCAAAGGTTGGCATAATGCCAGTTTCCCCTCCACCCCAACTCTAACCCAAGCCCTTACTGTCTAAATGCTTCAATGTAAGTGAGCACAGGCACAGGAGGTGAGAATAGTGTCATCCATTAAGGGGCGGCCATGGTAGAGTGGTAATGGCAGTTGTCTCCCGATTGGATAGTTGGCGGTTCGACTCCCGGGACCTGCACCATGTGTCGTTGTGTCCTTGGGCAAGACACTTAATCCCCGAGTTGCTCCCGGTAGGACTGGAAAGCACCTTGCATGGTAGTCTGCCGACACCAGTTTATGAATTTGTGTAGCATTCAATATATGTGTAGCACTTTGAGATTTTCAGTAATGAAAAGTGTGTTGTAAATTGAATTAATTATTATTATTATTATCCCGCCACCCATAACCATAGTGCCCACTCCAAGTTCCTATATGTGAATGTTATGAGGATGTTTTGGTGTTGTTGGATCTATCAGCTGCGTTTGACACAGTGGATCACAACATTTTAATCACACGTTTGGAACAGTGGGTGGGCATTGGTCATATAGCCTTAGATTGGTTTAAATCTTATCTGACCAAGCGTACTTTTTGTGTCTGTCTTGATGGACATAGGTCCTCCTCTGCTCCACTCTCATGTGGTGTTCCGCAGGGCTCAGTTTTGGGCCCTCTTTTATTTTTGTTGTACATCCTTCCGCTTGGTTCTGTTTTTAGGAAATACGGGATTGCTTTTCATTGTTATGCAGATGACACACAGATCTACGTACCTTTAAAGAAAGCAGACTCAGCCTCTCTTCGGTCTCTGTTCCTATGTTTGGAAGATTTGAAGGCCTGGATGGCCCTAAACTTCTTAAAACTTAACGAAGACAAAACAGAGGTGGTGATTTTTGGTAATTCGACTGAAGACTCTCTGTCCGATTGCTCCTTGGCTCAGTATGTCCGGCCAGTTGTTACAAATCTAGGGGTCAAGCTGGATGCTGGTCTTAGGCTGGAGTCTCAGATTAAAGCAGTTGTAAAATCCAGCTTTTTTCATTTGAGGCAGCTAGCCAAAGTAAAAGCCATCCTTCCTAGACAGCACTTTGAAACAGCAATCCATGCATTTGTGACCACACGGCTGGATTACTGTAATTCACTTTATGTTGGTATTAGTGATCTGTGTACTTCCCAGCTTCAGAGGGTTCAAAATGCAGCTGCACGACTCTTAACAGGTACACGAAAATTTGATCACATTTCCCCTGTTTTGGCATCTTTGCACTGGTTACCGGTGCGTTACAGGATTCATTTTAAAATACTTTTATTTACTTTTAAAGCTCTAAATGGCCATGCCCCTCCATACCTGTCAGAGCTGCTGCATTACTACACACCCTCTCGTTCGCTCAGGTCAGCTGACCAGTTGCTTCTGAGGGTACCGAGGACAAAGCGCAAGCTTAGAGGGGACCGTGCTTTCTCTGTGGTGGCTCCTAAGCTCTGGAATGACCTCCCATTAGACATTAGACAGGCCTCTTCACTTGCTGTTTTTAAGTCTCTTCTTAAAACCCATCTTTTTTCTTTGGCTTTTGATACAATCTGAGATGTTTTAACTTTGTTTTATTGTTTTATTGTATTCATAATTTATTATTTTAGTACTGTTTTTAGTCCCTTCCATTTTATGATTGTATTGTATTTTGTGATTGTGTGTACAGCACTTTGGTCCTGTTGGGTGCAAAAAGTGCTCTATAAATAAAGTTGGTATGGTATGGTATGGTATGTTTATGAGTGAATGTCTAAGGTGTATAATAAAATTGAGTCCCAGGTGGTTCTGAACAACACAGATATAAAAATGTTGTAGTACACCCGAGCCTCAAAATCCCTACATGTACTAAATTTAAAATGAAGAGGACGGAGGTGTGCAGTGAGGGATGGGGAGAAAATAACTGCAGGACCAAATGCTCTCACAGCGAGTCAGCTCCCCAGCTGACCCAACAGGTACCCCCAGTTCCCCAGGGCCCACCCAAAAACCGAGGCCAAAACACCTCTCCAATCGTCATGCCTATTGAACTCCAGACCAGAGAGGGACAGGACCACGAGGGCCGCCAGCAGCAAGGCCAACTGCCCACACCCACCAGGGCTGCCAAGACCATTACTGAGCGCAGTCATTCCGCCGACTGCCGCCCAAGAGGACGCAAAATCCCACATGGACGACACGGCCAAGAGCGCCCGCCCAACCACCAAGAGAGCCAGGGAGCACCGGGAGCATGCCCTCACCATAGGAAAGAGCCAGCCAACCGGCCACGCATAGTCCCAGACCGTCATCAAGGACATCCACCCAGTCTCCACCCCAGAAGAAATACTACACCCACCCGTCACACTAACAACTCTCAGAACATATAACACACTAGACACCCAGGCTGGGTCACACTGCCCCCTCCCATGGGCCACCAGACACGCCTCCAAACCCCCAAACCCCCAGCCCACAAACCCCCAACCCACCAGCAAGCCTAGGGCCCCCCGGCCAGATTCGGACACCAGTGCGCATGTCAGCCCAAGCCAGGCGACCCGCCCGCCAGAGCCCAAGATCCCCCACCCCCACCAGGGCCAAGCCCGGGGACGATACGTCCCCAGACTCCCAAGCCCCCGGCGCCCACCCCGAAACCACCCCAGTCCAGCTGGGCCACCGACCGGCGACCCATGACCGCCGCCACAGACCACCCGAGGCCCCGCATGCAGCCACCAGCAGACATCCACCAGAACCATCCAGGTCCTCCCCAGGTTGAAGGCAGGGCCCTCCCTGCCTAAACAGCCCCAACCCCCCGGGTCATGAGTTTTAAATTCAAATAATTTTATCTTGAGAAATGACAGAGTTAAAGGTGTTTTGGCCAAACTTTGAAAATCATGTTTTGTATAATCTGCTAGTGCTCAAAATATGTTTTGTGAATGACTCTCAGCTATTATCACACCAAAACATGAGCTAAATATCAATCAATCTGACGAGATACAGTAAAGTCATTTGTGAATTGTATAATGTCCATCAGCTGTGACAGCCATCATGAACTCAGGTGATGTCAACATTCATCAGTTGCAGTTGTTCATCCAGGGATTACAAGTTCCTTTCAGCAGTTTGCAGCATGTTTTGCAAACACACATACACACACACACAAACACACACATACACACACACACACACACACACACATACACACACACACAAACTGTCATTTTTGCTTTTGGTGGTGGGTAGTATTAACATCCAGATAGAAGTTGAAAATGATGATTAAAACTATTCATTTCTGTTTATTTCAGTCCAGTTTAGTTACAGTATAAAGCGCCAAGTCACAACAGGAGTTATCTCAGGGCACTGAACAAAACATTCATATTTAAAAATAATAATTTAACATTATTTATGTGAGGAGCAGACTGCTTTGAGTTTAACTCCAGAACTCTCATCTTGAACAAGCATGAAGGCGACAGTGGAAAGGAAAAACTCCCTCATGAAGAAGAAACCTTTAACAGAACCAGGTTCAGGACAAGAGGCCATCTGCTTTGACCAGCTGGGTTTGGTAGGAACAGATACACAATGGCAGGTCAAGAATCACATGTTAAGATAGAAATAGTATCAAATGAAAATATTCAATTTTAACAATTAATTTAAGTAAATGAGGTCAGTTTGTCCTCTAGTTGTCTAAGTCTATAGCAGCAGAACAAGCCAACCCTAACTATAGGATTTATGAAAAAGGAAAGTGTTACTCCCAGTCTTCAAAGTGGACAAAACTCAACTTTAAATTGATGAAGGAGATTCAGTGATGGTCAGTGGTAAAACTTGAGTTTACAGTTTGATGTGAGGTTTACCTTTCACAGTTTGGTCCAGCATACCCCTGCATGCACAGACACTGCATCCTGTCACTCTTCTGCACACAGCCTCCTGCAAAACTACACACACACACACACAAGCACACGCGCACACACGCACACACACACGCACACAAACACACACAAACACACACACACACACACACACAACACGTTTACACACATGAACATGGGCTCTGAAACCTTTACAATCCAAACAGATATTTTTCACTTTAAACCAATCCTTCTAAAATAGTGGGGCACGCCCCACTGGGGGGGGCACATGTGACTTTGGGGAACATGCTTAATTTGCCGCAGGGAGTACCCCCTCCCTCCCAATTCTCATTTTGTCGTGTGCATTTCAGCCGTAGTAAGACAGAGTCCGTGTGTGAATTAGAGGGAGGCCAGTGGAACAGTGAGGCTACAAGGAGCAAAGGTCACAATGGTGTAGGACTTCAAGTATGTGGGGTCCACTGTCCAGGAATGTGGGGCGTGTGGTAAAGAGGTGAAAAAGAGAGTCCAGGTAGGATGGAGTGGATGGAGAAAAGTTTCAGGAATGATTTGCGACAAAAGGGTGTCAGCAAAGGTCAAACGAAAATTTCACAAGACAGTGGTGAGACCAGCTATGTTGTATGGTCTGGAGACAGAGACATTGACAAAAAGACAGGAGAAAGAACTGGAAGTGGCAGAAATGAAGATGTTGAGGATCTCCTTAGGAGTGACAAGGATGGATAAGATCAGGAATGAGATCATCAGAGGTACAGCACATGTTGAACAACTGGGAGATAAAGTTAGGGAGGCCAGACTGAGATGGTTTGGACATGTCCAGAGGAGGGACAGTGGTTTGGACATGTCCAGAGGAGGGACAGTGGGTATATTGGTAGAAGGATGTTAGAAATGCAGCTGCCAGGAAAAAGACAAAGAGGGAGACCAAAGAGGAGATATATGGATGCAGTTAGAGAGGACATGGAGGTAGTTGGAGTGAGGCCAGAGTGAGGTGGAGGAGGATGACTCGCTGTGGCGACCCCTGAAGAGGGAAAAGCCAAAAGAAGAAAAATAATCATACAGTTTCTGGAATTTTTAATTTTGACAATTATTTAATTGGCTAAAGGGCTAACATATTATTAGCATGGACTGATTGACACATTTTGCTATCAGTATTATCCTTGTAGTATCAGTCTGTCACAAACATATTATAAAAAAAAAAACTAAATAAGTTTATTTTCCATTTTAGTTTTAAACACAATATCATTATTTTTTATTTATTGGTCAATGTTGGTCAAAGCTACAAACAACAAGTCACTCTTGCAGGTCCAAAGAGCCACATATGGCCCCAGAGTCAGTAAGGAGGATGAAAGGAAAATGTAAAGTCATGTAAAAGTCAAATAACCAAGAAAGGTCAGGAGAGGAAAATGATGTTAAAATGGACTGACTTGTTGGATGGGACCGTCAGTGGACAGGGACAACTGGAGCAGGACACAGCCTGTCCATCCAGACTGTTGTTACCATGGAAACCACTCTTGCATCTTTCACAGTGGTTGCCACGGGTGTCATGTAGGCAATTCTGATGTACAAATACACACATAAAATTATTTAATATGGTTTTAGAGTGCAAAAATTCCTTAATTCATTCAACCTTCATTTAATGTTAGAAATCTTGTGAAAATTAGTGTTTATTTGCTAATGATGCTCACCACACAGTTTCCAGAACCATCCAGACATTGGTCCGAGTGTCCATTGCAGCTACAGGGAACACATTTGCCCAGAAACAGACCAATGGTGTCTCTGTAGTAACCTGGGGCACATGTCTACAGTACACAGAAAAACAGGAACAGTAAACATGCATCAACCAAAAATGCTTGTGATATAGATTAACATGTTTTTGTATTGCAATTCTGAGAGCCCATCAAATTTGTCACAAACAACAAAGATATATTTAGATTATATCAAGATGGAATAAGTCTGAAAATGTCTCATTTTACCTAACAAATCTTCAGAGCAAAAAACATGAAGAACTGTCATCTAGGTAGGGCTTTAGGTAAACATGCATGGAGAAGGATGTGTTTCACAAGAGCTCTGCAGTAATGTGATTCTAACATACTTTAACACTCAAACTGGAACTGTGCTGTACTGTCTCACGGAAACATGGCTTAATAATAATATCCCAAACTCAGCCTTCCAGCTGGACAACAAACTTTTTTTTTTTTTTGGCAGATCACAACCTGCTATTGGGGAAGGCATGGGGAGGCGAATTATGCGTCTACGTAAACAAGGTTGGTGCCCAAACTGTGTTCTGATAAACAGTTCCTGCTCCGAGGCTTTAGAACACGTGTCAAACTCAAGGCTCGTCATTGTCATATAATAAATAAGTCAAAAGGGTGCACTGCCAACAAACTAGATTTCCTATGTAGTAAGGTAAACACGTACAGTGCTACCAGTTGTAGTTGTATAAGGGGGTTCAGATTTACCGAGCCGTCCAATACACCAAATGTAAGAATTGAGCAGGTTATACCTGACAAAACCTTATCAACAATTATTTCACGATTTCTCTCTTTTTATGGAATTACAAATAAATTGTGTGGTCGGATGAAATGTAACAGGTATGAAACGCTAATTCATGCTGATTCACCAGGAGATGAATCATTTATTAATAGAATCATTATTTTTTTTATTTTTTTTTATTTACCCTTTATTTATACAGGTAGTCTCATCGAGCCACGAGAACTCATTTTCAAGAGAGACCTGTTAGGGAGCAGATGGTGAGGGTTAAGGGCCTTGCTCAGGGGCCCAGAGTGGGACAAATGAGGGTGGAGGCAGGTGTGGGTGTTTCACCTTTTTCCACCCACATTTTTTGATGTTGTCGGTACCGGGGCTTGAACCGGCGATCTTCCGATCACAGGCCCACCATCTCTAACCACTATGCCACCAATCCCCTTATATCTATATATAAGGGGCAGAACTGATAAGATTTAATTCTTCTTCTGCCGCCTTTCATTTTATAGGTATTTTATATTTTTTTCTCTTGAAATTTGTATTGTTTTTTAATGGAAAATAATGGAAATATCAAACATGTGTACAACGGATTGGTTCTGATCAAATTTCTTATAAACTTAACGTTGACAGATTCAATTTTGGAACAACAGAACAAGTAATGAGATGACATATTACTTTATATCTGTAGGCAAATATTTCTTAAAGTTTAGTTACTGGAAAACGATAAGGAAAAAGTTTAAGTGAGGAGTAGGATGGAAGATGGAAAGAGGGAGTGAATTATCTTGAATGTTTTTTAACCAGAAACATGGCAGCTCTTCGGCAACGTCCGCTAGACTCCCGTCCCGTTAATGAACATCGACTTTTACCTTTGGTGAAGATTTGGGGTCCCCAAACTCAGGTAAAGTGGGGCAGCCTTAAACAACGTACGGATCGTCCACCAGGCTAACGTTTTAACAGGCTTCCATCTTGTTCACTCTCAACGGCTCGCATGAGGTCCGCATCAACTAACCGAAGTAGCGGCTACTAGTTCCGGTTTGGCTTTTGAAGATTGCCCGTTTTGCTTCAGTGCAAAGGGGGAACTGAACTTGGTTCTTCTCTGAAACTGGTTGAACGTTGTGGTCAATTGCCAATTAGACCTACGTTATCAGCCAGGGTTACAGCTCAGCTTTGCTGTAACTCACTCGTTTCTTTTCTGAAATAATTTCTTTTCTGAAAGTTTTATTTTGAAAACCTATCAGGATGTGGCCTTGTTTTCTGCCGAGAAAGGCGAGCTTCACGTATTGTTGAATCAGTATACACGCGCTGAAGTTCAACTGGACATCTACTGGACCACACAATCCGTTAGTGTCCACGCTACTTCTCAGCTCTTATCTCCAAGAGACGTGATCGTCACCAGGTAAAAAGTCGTTGATTGTTTGCTGAACGTACGGGATGCCTAGCTGGACTCGTTTGGAAAAAGTGTCACCCTGTCTCATTCAAAATAATTAACTTCTGTTAAACTTCATCTTTCATTCCTTAAACTTCCTCCTTAAACTTATTTCTCCTAGGCCAGTAAACTCTTAAGTAAATGTGCCAGCAGAAAAGTTAAACCTTGTCTGTTTCAATTTGAATCTTATCTACAGTAGTTATTGAAATCTAAATCAGAGCTAATCTCAATACAAATGTTTGATGTACTTTTATGATTTTGTCAATAAAAGGTTCATCTCTTGGTGGATCAACATAAGTTGACGTTTCTCATGAAATTAAATTTTATCTGGTCACATTTAATCAATTTAATCCAAAAAAGAGTGAACTCGTTAGAAATTTGGGTCAGATAAAATCTGCTCAACTTTCAATTGGAATATGGTAAAGTCAGTAAACTGACCAGAACCTAAACTCCTACAAATGACAGACAATTTATTTTCACAAAGATGGCCTCCTTTACTCCTCTCTCAAACCATTGTTCCTTTCTATCCAGGATGTGAACATCTTCATCCCTGAACGAGTGACCTCTGGCCTGGAGATGAGTGTAGACCACAGAGTCCTAGACTGATGGTGTTGAACTCTGCAGAGAGACTCAGCCCCTTGTGAATAGCAAACAGCCATCAGTGGGCTAATGATCCATTGTTAGGCTGATGGTCCTCCTTGATCATGTGAGCAGCTGGTTTGGGCTGTCAGCAGCAAACTTAATGATCCACTATGAGAAGGGGATATTTATAAAGGCCCCGGTATAGCTCTGCGTCGGCCGAACGCCGCTCTACGCAGGCAGTTCACAGTATAGCTCTGCGTTCGTTCTTGCGTTAATGCTCGCGTTTTCGCTCCAAATACTTGACGTCATTTGAGCAGCAGCAGGGCGGAGCGTTTACCTACGGGACAAATTGAGGTCGCTGATTGGTCATTTGCTGACAAGCCTACTGAATTGATTGACAGATCGGGTGGGGGAAAAAAAGGCACGAGCCGGAAGCTGGTTCTGGCTGCAGCCGCTGCGGTGATCTGTGTTTATATGTTAATAAAAAGTTCTAAAAAATAAAATAAAAACAGGGAGCACTGGTCCAGCAAACCAGGAAATATGCGGAACCTCGCGCAGCCACGCTGGACCCGAGTTGATTTTGCTCGTGACAAATTCATTCATTTCCTCATCATTTCAGTCATGGAGTCAGAGGAGGAGGAAGCGATCACTTGACTTTTGGCAAAAAAACTAAAGAAAAGTCCAGATCAGGGATGAAGAAAGGGAATTTAATACATTTGTGTCACATACAAAACAGTCCGGCGCTGGACAGTTTATTGTGAGACAACGCGCTTGCGTTCACGGCAGTAAAATTTGAGCTTGCCGCGTTCACGCCCGCGTTCAAAGGCTTGTACCTCTGCGTTCGAACGGCGTCGAGCGGCGTTTGGCCGAACGCAGAGCTATACTGGGGCCTTCAGACTGAGCTGAATACAGCACCTCAGACAGAAGAAGTCTTTCGGATGAAAGATTAAACTTTTCTACATTTTTTTTTGTTTGCTTTGTTTTGTTTTTTTGAATGTCCAGTAGACCAGACTTAACTTTTTTACATGTTTTACCTGGATTATTGAGCATGCATCAGGATAATATGTTGTTCTGTTGAGGTAGTATAAAATGCTGTAAAATCAAGCAATTGGTAAAGTTAAGATATAGTATATAAAACCTTGATAACTGATGGAGGTTCCACTTTTTCAGAATGTTGACCACATTTAGGAATTGGCCATCAATTCCAGGACAGTGATGGTAACTTCTAAATAAATTTATTCTAAACTTAGTCTGATTCCTCACCTGACATGAATCTCCATGGTAACTGGCGGGACACATGCAGATTTCCACATTGTTGGCATGACGTCCAATCGGCAGGTTCTCAGCCCCCTCCAACACAGCACCACGCAGTGACACAGAGTGGGCTGACATAGAGTGGAGTGCTCGGATCAGAAGAGACTCCAGATTGACCAAAACCATCATCAGCTCCTCCCGAGACACAGAGTTACCTGTCTGAGCATGATGGAAACTTCTCTGTGAGGAGAAAAAGAAAGCAGATGGAGAAGAATAAACAACTCAAATTTCTGAGGAAATTCTGAAGGGTGCCATTGCAGCTATTGCACTGAACTCCAACATAGATCAATTTTCCTTTATAAAGCCCAATAGAAGTTTGGGATCTAATTTTGTAAGTATAAGATATGAAGAGGCCACAGTGTTATGATTTTGTGAAGAATATCTGACTGATTCATTTAAAAACTCCAGGGTTCCTCATTCTGATTGCACCTTTTGATTTTATTCTATAATTCAGTTTGTTTATTTATATAACGTCAAATCACAACAAAGTTGTCTCAGGGCACTTCACAGGAACATTCACATACATAGAAAAGAAAATTAGTAAAGTTCTCTATCTAAGGAAGCAGCAGACCAGTTGAATCTTGGCTTCGTTGCAGTCTCCCATCCTGAGCAAGCACAGTGGCTACAGTGGAAAGGAAAAACTCCCTTTTTTAAAAGGAAGAAACCTCCAGCAGAACCAGGCTCAGGACAAGTGGTCATCTGCTTTGACTGTCTGGTTTGAGAGGACAGAAAGGAGAGACAAATGAACACAGAATGGTCGGACCAGATATAGGTGCAGGTGTCCCTGAAAGACCAAAAAAACACAAGTTAACGATAGAAAAAATAATTACAAATACAAAGCAGGTTGAGCAGAGTAAGTAAAGAAAGAAGCAGAGTGAAAAAGTTTGGTCAGTTTGTCCTCCAGCAGTCTAAGCCCATAGCAGCATAACTAAAGGATAACTCAGGAAACCAAGCCGACCCTAACTATAGGCTTTAGCAAAGGTGGGCGCCAGACCGCTCAGGAGCGCTAATCCGCTTATAGCGGACCTAAACAATTTGTCAGCGTTACAGCGGATTGACTAACTTTTATAATTCATAAGCGGATTTGTGCTATTTTTATTTAAAATGCAGTACCGCTAATAACTAATTATCTATCAGTAAAAACAAAAAAACTTACGGGCTCTTAAATCAACCGGACGACTGCTAACAGACCATATCCTATCAGCGCCGGATGTAGTCCGTGAGCAGTCGTCCGGTTGGTTGATTTAAGAGTGAGGCCCGCCCTAAGGAGCCCTATTGGCTATTACCTGTCATGTGACAATACATGATTAGTCAAGTTAGCAGCCAGTTAGCAGCCAGTGTGTTTCTCTGCAGCCTTATTGATGTTAGGAGACAAGAGATGTCTCCAAATGTCTCAACACTTGGGTCCAAGTTTTGAAAATGGTGTCAGGAAGTTAAAATATTGTTCACTATTGACCCCTTACAAGGTCGACTAGACAGTATTTTAATTAGAGTTGATGACAGACTGGAGTTGAAGTGATCAGTGTCTATTCCTTTGTTTGGTCTATTGCTCCTTTTTTCATCAGACAACTTTTACTTCAATGTTTTTACTGCAGTTAAAATGACACATTGGTTTTACTTTGTGTTAAATAAAAAAATTCAAAGGTATAATCATTCCTCTTTCTTATTTTATTTAATGACATTTAACTCTGCAGGTCATTCCTGAAATTTTGACGCACAGAATCACAAGTCCAAGTGTGAACGGTGTCACACAATAAACACATGCACTATCTGCAGCATCGTTCATTAAAATGACTCACCACTTTTAATGTATTACAGAAAATATACATACAGTACACACACTTAATGATACTGTAGGCCATTGCGTTAGGTAATACATTCAGCAAGTACTTTTATTTTAATACTTTAGGTATTTTAAAAGCAAGTACTTATTTACTTTTACTTAAGTAAAAACATTACTATGGTACTTCTACTTTTACTAGAGTACATTTTTGTCTGTTTATTTTACTTTTACTTAAGTACAGTGTTTGAGTACTTTCTCCACCACTGGTGTTCATGTACCTGTATTTAAGTCTGTATCTCTGTGTTTATTGTTGTCCTGGCATTGTCTCCTGTTGCCTCTGTCTCCTGAGTTCCTTGTGATTCCCTGAGTATGTAAGTTTGCTGCCCTGTCAGCTATTTTATGTTCTTAACTTCTGTGGCTGCCGCGGACGCCATAGTAGACAGTGCTAATGGCAAACTACTTTTTTAAATCCAGCAGACTTGACCATTTCGTGAAACTCTCAAGCTCAGAACAACTTGTGCTATAAGGTCATCTATGAAATATAGTTTTTCTCAGCAAAGAAATAATTGTTTTTACCGTGTTTTGTTGGAAAGTCCTTAGCTTCTGTGGCTGCCGCGGACGCCATTTTGGACAGTTCTAATGGCGAACTACTTTTTTTAATCCAGACGCGTCACGTAGGCCGCTGAGAAACATCCATAAGTTCACCCTCCATGTTAAAAACTCTTCGTCTGACTCTTCGAAAACAAGCAATAAGGCTGCAGAGTAACACACTGGCTGCTAACTGCTCTAGCCAAGAGACTGAGGGGGACGCTTTTTTGTCACGGACCACATCCGGCGCTGACAGGATATGGTCTGTTAGAGCCCGTAAATAAGTTTTTTCGTTTTTACTGATAGATAATTAGTTATTAGCGGTACTGCATTTGAAATAAAAATAGCGCAAATCCGCTTATGAATTATAAAAGTTAGTCAATCCGCTGTAAAGCTAACAAATTGTTTAGGTCCGTTGTAAGCGGATTAGCGCTTTAGCGCTCCCTAGCGGTCTGGTGCCCAACAATGGTAACCAGCCAATAAAAACAGATCTTGAATTTGAATCAGCCAATAAAAACAGAGCTTGAATTTGAATTTCAGCAGAGCAAGGTGGAGCAGAGCCATATATGGCTCTGAGGGGGAGGGATCAGAATGCTTGGCCTGTTGAAAATATTTCTAAGTTCTACGCTATTTAATATTATTATGTTATGTTATTATGTATACAGTATGCTATTTAATAGCAGGGACCTCTCAAAGTCTTTGCTAGTCTAATTCACAAACGAGGCTCCTCTGTTCTCATCAGGTGTGAAACGTCTGAGAATCAGTCCCAGGGCTGCACTATAAGTTTTAGAAAGTTGGAATCTGAGGCCTTCTCCTCTGTTTAACGATGGTTTCTCTCATTTTAATTAAACTGCTTCCTTCACACCCCTCTCAAACCACCTGTGCTCTCAGTCCAAAATATGCACATTCTGGTCCTCAAAAGAGTGTCCTTTGTCCGTGAGGTGGAGGTGAACAGCTGAGTTTTGTCCAGAGGAGGAGGCTCTCCTGTGTTGGGACATTCTTCTGTGAATGGGCTGCTTAGTTTCCCCAAAGTAGAGGTCTGGACGGTCCTCACTGCATAGGACTGCATACACTATACCACTCTGTTTGTGTGTGGGTGTTTTGTCCTTAGGGTGGACCAGCCTCTGTCTGAGAGTCCTGCTGGGTTTGAAATGTACTAGGATGTTGTGTTTGTTGAAAAATCCTTCTGAAATTCTCTGAAACTCCAGCAACAAAGGGGATGACAATGTTTTTTCATCTGTTCTCCTTTTTCTGTTCATTATTGTGTTTTGTCGATTATTGTTTTGTCGTGTTTTGAACTCTGAGTAGAGCTCTCAGCAGACTCTTAGTTCCAGGAAGCTTAGAACTTCTTAAAGAGGATCTGAGATCAGTGACTTGCTCCTTCCCAATTGGTTTGTTCGACCAGTGGAAAGGAGTTAGAGTCACGTCAAAGAGTTCACTTATATTGAAAATGGGGCGGCCGTGGTGTAGTGGTAATGGCAGTCGTCCACCGATCGGAAGGTTGGAGGTTCGAATCCCGCGTCCGCCCACCATGTGTCGTTGTGTCCCTGGGCAAGACACTTAACCCCGAGTTGCTCCCGGTAGGTCTGGATGGCGCCTTGCAAGGCAGGCTACCACTACCGGTGTATGAATGTGTGAATGAATGGGTGGATGGCTGGTATTGTAAAGCGCTTTGGGGCTCCTCACAGGGGGCTGGAAAGCGCTATATAAATAAGCTCCATTTACCATCCATTTACCACTTGACATTACCATACCATACCATTTTATTTCTAAAGCACTTTAAACAGCGACATGGCCAAACCAATGTGCTGAACAAACAAACAACAAGCAACACACACAATGAAGTACAAAACAAAAAACATAAAAACATTGCAGATCATAAGTAAAACGACCAAACGCAGATCAGCTGGTGTTGAAAGCAACAGAATAGTAATGGGTCTTTAAACGGGATTTGAAAACCGAGAGGGAGGGGGCCTGTTTGACAAGCAACGGTAACTCGTTCCAGAGTCTTGGGCCTGCTACAGAGAATGCCCTGTCACCTCTGCGTTTAAGACGAGTCCCTGGAACTCTTAAAAGTACCCGGTCCTCTGACCTCAAAGCACATGGTGAGACATAAGGGTGTATCAAATCCGAGAGATAGGCGGGGGCGAGACTCTTCTGCGATTTGTAGACATACATGAGAATCTTGAACTGGATTCGAAGATGAACCGGTAGCCAGTGCAGGGAGGCCAAGACTGGTGCAATGTGCTCTCTTTTGCGTATACTGGTTAAAAGTCAGGCTGCTGCGTTCTGGACCAGTTGTAGTCGTGCAATGGTGGTCTGATTGATACCAAACAGAAGTGAATTGCAGTAATCAAGCCTAGATGTAATAAATACGTGAATTACTGTCTCCAGGTTATTTTTGGATAATATGGGCTTCAGCTTAGACAGTCGCCTCAGCTGGAAAAAACAGGATTTAACGATCATGTTTACATGACTGTTGAGTTTCATGGAAGGATCCATTATCACTCCCAGATTTGTGACTTTTCTTGTTTTTCAGACAGGGGTAGAGCAGAAAGGTCAATGCAGTGGTTCGAGATTGTGTCATTGGGAAGGAACAATATGGCTTCAGACTTCTTATCATTGAAACTTAAGAAATTTAAAGCCATCCAGTCCCTGATGTCACCCAGGCAGTCGAGCAGAGGTTGAATAGAGCATGTACCATTTTGTCTTAGGGAGAAGTAAATTTGACAGTCATCGACATAGAAGTGGAAAGGTATGTTGTGTTTCTGGAAAATAGCTCTGAGTGGCAGCAGGTATAAAGAGAATAAGAGAGGGCCCAGGATGGACCCCTGCGGAACCCCCCATTTAAGTGCCGCCACTGCAGAACTAAAATCGTTGATGGAAACACAAAAGGATCTGTCAGAGAGGTAGGATCTGAACCAATTGAGGGCAGACCCTGTGATGCCCACCCACTGCTCCAACCTAGAAATGAGTATCTCATGGTCGATGGTGTCGAAAGTGGATGTGAGGTCCAATAGGACAAGCAGCACAGAGTCACCAGTGATTGAACTTGTCACGAGTGAACTAAAGTCATGTCCAACGTGGATACGCCAGGTTCTAAATATTTGCTGGTGTGCTGGTCTGCTGTGTGGGCTGAAGGACCAGCGCTCCCTGTTTTAATTTTATTTTTTTAGAACTTTTTATTAACATATAATATTTATTAACATATTTTGTCTCCTCCAGGCTCGACTACTGCAACTCCCTGTTTATTGGAATCCCTGGCAAAAACCTTCAGAAACTTCAATATATTCAAAACAGTGCAGCAAGGATCTTGTTGAGAGTTCGTAAATTTGAACATATTACGCCCATTCTCCATAACCTTCATTGGCTTCCTGTCGCCTACAGAATTCAGTACAAAACTGCTCTCATTACACATCAATGCTTACATGGAGCTTCACCAGATTATCTGAAGGATATTCTTATTCCATACTCATCCACCCGGTCGCTGCGGTCACAGAACAGTAATCTCCTTCACATTCCGAGAACCAAATTAAGGACCATGGGAGACCGGGCTTTCAGTGTGGCTGCCCCCCGCCTGTGGAACTCTCTTCCTGACTGTCTAAGAGCCCCACAGTCTGTGGTTGACTTTAAGAGCGGCTTGAAGACCTTTCTTTTCGACCAAGCATACTCTACCTCCTCATGATTCTACTTTTGATCTTAGCTGATATTGTTATTGATTTTAATTGTTTTATTATTTGTTTTATTGACATTTAATTCTGTTGCTCCTTGTAGCACTTTGAGATTTTCATTAATGAAAAGTGCGTTATAAATTGAATTCATTATTATTATTATTATTATATAAACACAGAAAACCGCTGCGCAGCCCTCTGCCTTTTCTTCTCCCACCCGACCTGTCAATCAAATCAGTAGGCGTGTCAGCAAATGACCAATCAGCGACCTCAATTTGTCCCATAGGTAAACGCTCCGCCCTGCTTCTGCTCAAATGACATCAAGTATTTGGAGCGAAAACGTTGGAGCTTCACGCTGAGCTCTGCTGTGAACTGTACACGCGCGTGGCGCGGCGCTCGTACAAGCGCACAGCTCTGCCTGGCCCTTAAGTTGTTCCACAGCCTGGGAGCAATGACAGAAAATGCCCTGTCACCTCTGAACTTCAGCCTAGTTTTGGGAACTGTCAGCAGCAACTGATCAACTGATCTTAGAGATCGAGGAGGGCAGTAAGGCTGAAGCAGCTCAGACAGATCTGGTGGGGCAAGGTTGTTCAGGCATTTAAAAACAAATAGCAAAAGTTTAAAATGAATTCTGTAGTGCACAGAGAGCCAGTGAAGGGATGCCAGGATGGGAGTGATATGCTCGCGCCTACGGGTCTGGGTTAAGAGGCGAGCAGCAGAATTCTGCACGAGCTGCAGACGGGCGAGAGAGGTCTGGCTGATGCCTACGTACAGTGCATTACAGTAATCAAGACGAGATGTTGTAAAAACGTGGATTAATTTCTCCAAGTCAGGTCTTGATAAGATTGGTTTCACTTTTGCAATTTGTCGAAGCTGATAAAAACTTTTCTGAACACTGCTGATCTGTTTATCAAATTTAAAATCAGACTCAAACTTCACCCCCAGATTGGTGACACAGTCCCTGAGATAACATGACAGTGAGCCAAGGTCTGTGCTGGGAGAGGGACAGCAACTCGGTCTAAACATCATGACTTCAGTCTTGTTCTCGTTTAGACTAAGGAAGTTTAGAGAAAACCATGCCTTAACATCATTAAGGCAGTGTGTGAGTTGCTGGAATGAATTGTTTTGTGCCAGAGGAAGATAGATCTGGCAATCATCAGCATAAAAATGAAAAGCTATCCCATGTTTCCTAAAAATTAAGCCGAGGGGGAGTAAATAAAGAGCAAATAAAAGAGGGCCAAGGATAGAGCCCTGGGGTACGCCATGTGGAAGAGGAGCAGTGGAAGACATAAAATTGTCCATTTTTACACAAAAGCTCCTGTAGGAGCAGGTGTTAGATAAATGAATAAATAAATATATTTGTGAACGGGCATTAGGTCACGTGGGTAATCAGCTGTCTATATAGTAGGAACCTTTCTTTGTGAGGGCAGGTGTTCCACCCGAAAGGGGGAAATAGTTTTTTTGACCGCTGCATGAAACTATATGCTGTCAACAGATGCAAGTGATGTGGAACTATGTATTGCCTCTAAATGGATACATGAAACCTAAAGAATAAATGGATTACCTGCAAACGAGTAAAGGACGACTCTGACTTTAATTCATTTGACAAAGTAAACAATCAGCACGTCAACTCTACCCCGGTGTATCACCTCAGTGGCTTAAAGCCTTGGCTTGGCTTCTACAGCTCCTATTGGCCAAATAGGACCTAAACCAATTGAGAGCAACATCCTTGATGCCCACACAGTGCTCAAGACGAGATATTAAAACCCTGTGGTCAACAGTGTCAAATGTAGCAGACAAATCTAAAAGCACTAAAACAACAAACCTTCCTGAATCTGTTAAAAGAAAAATGTCATTTGAAACCCTCAGAAGTGCACTCTCTGTACTGTGGCGGGCTTTAAATCCAGACTGAAACGGCTCAGTGATGCCATTTTCCTCTAAGAATGGTACCAGCTGGTTGTAAATAACCTTCTCTAACAGTTTAGAAATAAAGGGGAGATTAGAGATGGGCCTGAAGTTAGAGCAGAGAGAGGGGTCAAGGCCTGTTTTTTTAAGTAGAGTGCGTACAAATGCATGTTTAAAAATCTCTGGTACCATACCAGAGGAAAGACTGGTATTAATACCATACCATACCATTTTATTTATAAAGCACTTTAAACAGGAACAAGTCCACACCAAAGTGCTGGACAAACAAACACGCAACAGGCAACACAGACAATGAAGTACAACACGAAAAACATAAAAACATTGCAGATCATAAATCAAACGATCCAATACAAATCAGCTGGCATTGAAAGCAATGGAGTAGTAGTGAGTTTTTAACCGGGATTTGAAAACCGAGAGGGAGGGGGCCTGTTTGATGAGCAGCGGTAACTCGTTCCAGAGTCTTGGGCCTGCTACAGAGAACGCCCTGTCACCCCTGCGCTTAAGGCGAGTTTCTGGAACTATTAAGAGTACCTGATCCTCTGACCTCAAAGCACGTGGAGGGACATATGGGACTTAATAATCTGGAGTACACTTGGTCCTATTGTATAAAATACCTCCTTAAACAAGCGAGGTGGGATGGAGTCTGCGGGGGAACCAGACGGCCTCATATGACCAACTATGTCCTCTAGGAAAGTGATGGACACAGGTTCAAACTGATCAAAGACAGATGAGCAGTGTAGAGGAATGGAGGGGTCATATCAAGGTTGAGAAATACCTGCTCTGGTTGACACAATCTTATCAGTGAAGAAGTGAAGGAAACTTTCAGAGACTTCACTAGAGGCGTCAAAATCAACAGATTTAGGAGCGTTGAGAACAAGGTCTATAGTTTTGAACAGAACTCTGGGGTTGTTACAGTTAGATGAAATAATGCCTGAGAGATATTTGTTCTTCTCGGCTTTTACAGTGTTTTGATAATGTAACAGGCTCTCTTTGAAAATATCAAAAGAAACATGCAATTTGTTTTTTTTCTATCTGCGCTCTGCTTTTCTGCACTTGCGCCTGGCCGCGTGCATGATGTCACTCAGCCAGGGCTCAGGAGCAGGTCTGGTGCGCCGGCTCTTCAAAGGAGCGATCGTGTCCAGTGTTTGTGAACAAACAGAGTGGAAGTTGGAAACCAGTTCATCAATATTTAAACTAAGAGAGTCTTCAGAGTTCTCCTCGCAGAGACCAAGAAACGTGGAGGAGAACAGGGTTGGAGAGGAGGAGTTGAACATGCGACAGCGCTCCGGAGGAGCGTGCACTTGAACTGGACAGTGTGTAGGAATGTAAAAAATAATCGGCTTATGATCCGAAAACACAGCGTCACATATCTCTAAATTAGACACCTCCAGACCGTGGGACAAGACCAAGTCCAGCGTGTGTCCAAGAATATGTGTAGAAGCGGACACGGACTGCACAAAATTAAAAGAGTCAATAACATTTAAAAAGCTCCTGGAGATTTGCTCATCAGGACGGTCTAAGTGAAAATTGAAATCTCCAAGTACTAGAACAAAGTCATATTTGGGTAAGATGTCAGCCAGGAATTCTGAAAAGTCATTTATAAAATCCTTATTGTACTTGGGTGATCGATAGATGACGACACACAAGATCACATGAGAGCGGCCGATTTCAAATGAACATTGTTCAAAACTTGTATAAGACTGCAGGCAGACCTGACGGCATTTAAAATCATTTTTAAAAACTACTGCTATTCCTCCTCCTTTCTGACCCGACAGGCGCGGGCAATTAAAATAGCAGCAATCAGGAGGAGACAGTTCAATAAGAGCTGCGGGTTCATCAGCTCTCAGCCATGTCTCCGTGACGCAGAGGAAATCCAGATCACGGGACATGAAGAAGTCCCTCAAGATGAAAGATTTGTTTGTCAGTGATCTTGCGTTAACAAGACCGAACCTGGCAGGGGCCAGTGCAGCTGCAGCTGTCTGTGGAGCCCGACGCAGGGCTCGTAGATGACAGGAGTTGACACCACGCCGGCGATGACGGGGAGAGTGGGGGGCCACGGGGGGCGGACGACGTCATCTGAACTGACACACACCAGCCAGCTGTCAGCAGGGTCCAGCACGCGCGGGCTCGGGGAGAAACCAGGAAACGCTCCATTTCTCCTCTGGGAGGTCACGGGAAATCGTGCCAAAAAAGCTTTAAACTTTAAAAGTCTTCCGCTGCGTTTGCCCCGGCGGCGCCGGCGTTCACGCAGAGGGAGAGGAGCGTGGGTGTGGCAAGTGTGAGCAGGTGTCCCACCGGTGAAGGAAAATGGCTGAAACGTCGTATGAACACTACAATCAGAGTCGAATTTCACAAAATCCTTGGCAGAGAGACGAAGATCCAACAATGTTTGGCGATCATACACAAGCAGTGAACTGGTACTGGTGATAAAAAATAAAAACAGCACGAACACAAACAGCGAGAGAAGGCAAGCTACAGACACAAGCGCCATCTTGAAATCCACATTAACATTAGGAGTTGTCTGACTTCGTTGAAAGCAGCTCTGGCCTTGGCGGTGCTCGTTGTACAATCAGGAAACACAACGATTTTCCTCCCGTTGTACTGCAGCTGGCCTCGGGCTCGTACTCGGCTCAGGATCTCTGCACAGTCCTGGAAGTAGTGCAGCTTGGCGATGATGGTACGTGGCTTGCCGTCTTTCTTTGCAGGTCCTGGAGTTCTGTGTGACCGGTCCACCAGCACGTCTTTATCCAGTTGTAGTGACTCTCTGAGAAGCTTCGCTACTGCAGTTGTGGAGCTAGAGTCGTTTCCCTCTGCTACCCCCAGGATTCTGATGTTTTTAGCAGATTCTGCCTTCCATGTCCTCACATTAGTTTTTTTAATTCAGCCATCTCCTTTGTCAGAGTTTTTTTTACTGTAGTTTGTAGAGTTGTTACCTCGTCCGACCAGACCGAGATCCGTTTCCACTTCTTTAACTCCAGATTTGACATGTTCAACATCAGCGCGTAGTGAATCTATGATGCTATGTAGCTCCTGCTTCTCTGTTGCACTCAGTTCATAGGGAAGCGAAATCAGTAGATGTTATGCTTCTCATCTCCATCTTCGTTACTTCTAATATGTCAGCTTTAAGTGACAACAGGATTTCGGCTTTTAGTGTCTCGGCGTTCATCTCTAGCCCGGAGTCCAGTGGCATTGCAACTAGCATCTTAGCTATGCTAGGTGTTAGCTTAGCTGGCTCGTCATTTTAATTTTTTCGTTGCTTCGTCATCATTTAGGTCCCATTGCTCGACTGGTACATATATGTTCATACTTACAGAGACAGTTTACAGGTATTTCTTCAAAAAGAGTGTTTATTTAACTTTGAAAAGTGTAGGATTGACGGGAGCCTGAAAACTACCGTCCTACTCCATCACCTGCTCGGCAGCGCCCCACAAATCTACTTTAAGATAATTATTTTGTCTCTAAACAATTTAATTGTTTTCTCTCAGGTTAGTAATACTCCAAAAGTCCCAGTCTCACTGTTGTGGGAAGAAATTACACATTTTACAAGCAGGGAGAACATTGTCATATACAGGTAGTCCCCGACTTACGAGCGCTCTGACCTACGAGGTTCCGGACTTACGAGCTGGCGAATTTTTGGAAAAAACGCAAAAAATACCGAGTTTTTCTGTGTTTTTTCACCACAGTTCGTTAGCTAAACATGTGGACACACGTTTCCGATCATTTTTATGCACTCGTAAGCAGTTTTTCGATGAAAAACGAGTGTTTGTAGTCGCGCTAGCAAAACCGTTCCAACTTACGAGCGAAATTCCGGACTTACGAGACACGTGGCGGCCGTTCCGAATTACGAGATTTCCATGTTACGAGCAACTCGTTGTAACGGAACTCGCTCGTAAGTCGGGGACTACCTGTACCGTATTAGAGCAGACAGAAACCAGCTAGGTTATCTGAGCGCATTGTGTTTCTAGATGTTCCATACGCAACTTGAAACAGCCAGATGTGTATAAAGAACAAAAGTATTTGAAAGCTGAACAGGATCTTATCACAGCACAGCTGACCACTGAACTTTTATTCAATTCAAGACTCGTACTTTATTAACAATGGTATATGACAAATAACTTGCTGGTTCATAGTCCTCACCAAATATCTGACCTTTACTCTGCTGTGCTGTGAGTTTGACATCTGAAATAATTCTAGACTCTCTTGCTTCCATCAGAGTGATTTTACCTCAACTATGTGAACTATTCCCAGGTGAGGCTCTTCGGGTGAGGAGTACTCTCTGTCCATGAACACCAGGGTCATCTGATTTCCCTGCAGGGCAGAAAAATGCAGCAGATTCTGGTAAGCATGACAGCTCATGGACCACCTGGAGATTAAAAATAATCTGTAACAAACCTGTCCTAGCAAAGGAGGATCAACATTTTGTCACACATTTTGAAAATGTCATCAAACTAGAAGAGTGGTGATTGTTGCATGACTGCTGAAATTTTCAGAAGATGATGAAACTGAGATGTTAAAACTAAAAGAAGCAGAACACTAGCTAAAGGTAGCAAACAGTGCCTACAAGCTAAAAATACAGCAAAACGATGGCTACAAGTTGTAAAATCTAAACAAAAAAAACGAGTAGATTAATGTTAAACACAGCAAAAGGTTAGCTTAATATATCAAAAAAGTTAGATATATGCTAAAAATAACAAAATGCTAGCTAAAAGCTAAAAGTAGCATATAAAAACAAAAGCAACGCTAGTGTGCTAAAGTAGATTTTAAAGAGAACAATGTTTTAAAGGAACTGAAGAGAAATCAATATATTTCTATGGGGAAATATTTGTAACTAAAATGTATTCTTTTGAAAAGTCTAAAAAAAGTCTTTGTTTACAGAAACAGATGACATGGCACCTATCTGCTAAATGTGCTGAATGTTTGATAAATGAATGCTAAAAGAGCACAAAGAATGCATTAGTAGTTTGATAGCTAAAATACATGACATAAACAATAAATAAGAAAACAGTGGTGACTCAGCATTGTATGCTGCTGCCCATGTGTGTATGTGCGGGCACTCTACATATTAAACTGGACTGTTATTATAATTTCTGAAAGTGTGTTTTGCACCTTCAGAATGATATCAGGCCTGGAAGCTTCTGCCGGCAGAGGCAACGAATCTCCTCTCATAGTCTGGGTATGAAGACGATACCTCAGATAACCTCCATAAGAAAAGACCTGGAGACACAAACCCACGATGAATTAATAACAGGACAAGCAAGGAAGAAAATATGAAGAAACTAAAAACCTGACATTAATGGTTCATTTGAGCAGGATCCTGCCAGAACATGATGCGGGAACTCTCATTTTGACCCACTCTGTTCCGGCAACTTTTTCATCGGATCCGACAACTCCACCCTTAAAAGTCCAAAGTCATCGCACATTTTTTTGGATTATCTATTAAGAATACGACGAGAGGTACAGATATGATCACATTTACACACTGAGGAAGAGCTTCTCTCCTCCTCCTCTCCAAATATTGTCCCTACAGCGGCTCTGATGAACACCCCCTTCTTCTCTCGTCCTCTCAGAGCCCCAAACAGAAACAATCATTTATTCAACAGAATAAATCAATGCTCTGTGGACAGTGCACGTTACGCACAGCGTCTCCAGACAGCGCTACAGAGCGCGCACATCAGCAGGTGTCTGAAAATAAAAAAGGCTTACTGTAAAATTAAAAATACAAAGAGAGAAATGTTTGATGTGTCACCCTGATGCTGCTCAATAATCCAGGTAGAAGAACCTAAAAAAGCTAAGTCTGGTCCTCTGGACATTCAAAAAACAAAAAAGTAGAAACATTTCGTCTTTTTTGTTTTGTTTTGTTTTTTGAATGTCCAGAGGACCAGACTTAGCTTTTTTAGGTTTGATGTGTTAAATGGTAAATGGAGCTTATTTATATAGCGCTTTCCAGCCCCCTGTGAGGAGCCCCAAAGCGCTTTACAATACCAGCCATCCACCCATTCATTCACACATTCATAGTGGTAGCCTGCCTTGCAAGGCGCCATCCAGACCTAACGGGAGCAACTCGGGGTTAAGTGTCTTGCCCAGAGACACAACGACACATGGTGGGCGGATGCGGGATTCGAACCTCCAACCTTCCGATCGGGGGTCGACTGCCATTACCACTGTGCCACTGCCGCCCCATGTGTTATTCACATTATACGTCACGTTTCAAAACAACAGTGTTGATTAGTCAAAATGCAACAGAGATCAAAATGTCAATAAGACAGTCCAATTGACTTTAATTAAAAAATGGATGGGTGGATTGAATTGAAGCCTTCAGGTGCTTCAAATGGTGACACGAGAACTGGAGCAGGAGCTACAAATTCAGTGGAGAAGAGTTCAGCTCAGAACCGTGAAGTGAGGGGAGGAGGGGGGGGGTCAAGACACCTGACAGAATCACAGATGTTCATTCACACAACCTGCTGTTCTTCTCCAAAATAGTAATTGTATTAAGTCTTTACAAATGTAGGTCAATGTCGATGTGTTGTTCAAAATTCAACATTTTTAAATCCTCTCAGGCAGAAGGTTGAGGAGCATTAAGTGCAGAACCACTAGGCTGAGGAACAGCTTCTACCCTGAAGCTGTTCGACTCATAAAATCCCTAGTCAGGATTATCACTGTGAAAATTACTGTGAAAAAATTCACTATAATGCCACTTTATTGTTGATATGTGCTAATGACTATCCATGCTGCTGATTTATTTCATGTTGCTGTGTTTATTCGTGCTCATCTTCTCACACAGACTCATTTTCGTGCTGCTCTTGTTTGGTGCATTGTTTTGTACTATTTGTGCTTAGTATACAGGTAGTCCTCGACTTACGACGGTCTCGAGTTACGACGATTCGTGGTTACGACACGCATCTCCATAAAAATTTTTTTTAAAAATTTAAAAAAATATATTTTGAAAAGCCGAGTTACGCAGTTTCCGGTTTTACGTTCTAAACGTAGCGGCGGAGAAATACTGCCCTGTACTCTTTAAAAAAGCTAAGTCTGGTCCTCTGGACATTCAAAAAACAAAACAAAACTTGTTGGAGCAAGCTGGACAGGTAGCAGCTGTGGAAAAGTAGCTGTTTTATGGACGGCGGTTTTACAACGTAAACGAATGGAGAATACAGAGGAGGGACGGAGGAACTTGCTTCACCAGCATTCCAGAGTAGGAAATTAAGAATTTTTTCCCTTCAGTATGGCTCTGAAATGTATGTGTTTTTTGATAATTATGTAGGGTACTGTGTTAGGATAGGCTACGTGCTTGGTAAAATACAGTACTGTACATATAAGGTGCAGTTTGGACGTATGTTCCGAGTTACGTCAAAATTCGCTTTACAACGGAGCGTAGGAACGGAACTCCGTCGTAAGTCGAGGACTACCTGTATTCTTAGTTTAGTGTATTTCTTAGTTCATGTCTTGGATAGTACTACAGTTTTTCTTTACAATTTGTATTTTTGTTGGATGTAACTGGGACCCTGTTTACATAGTGTCGTTCCAACTCATGTACTACATGTGGTACAAATGGACAATGAAGACACCTTGACCATCACCTAAAAAAACTTATATTTCAATGAACTGTTCAGTTTTTCTTCTCTGCAAAGTAACGTCATCAGTGAAGGGCTGCAGCTCAGACACTCACCTTGTCTCCCAGGTACTTGTTGGGTGCGTGCCAGTGCAGGTACTGGTAGACATCAGGTACATCACTAAGGTCGGCCTCCACAAGATCCTGATCAGGATACACCGTGACTGGAACTTCCTGTCGGTTTGCTCCAAGCAATGCCCAGCCCTCCATATCCATGATCTATAAGACAAACAGAGGAAACTACGGTAGGAAGTTCCCCTCAAAACTCCAACTTGCCTTTCTGTCTAGCCAGTTGTTGTATCCGCTCCTTATGGATGCGCATGATAAAGGCCCGTGGACGTTGTCCTTTCGAGGGCACCGCTGTTACCGCTCGATGAGCTCTGTCTAGGAGTGGAGCCTTTTCCAGCCCGCCGGGACCACCCAGTACTTCAATTAACAGGTAAGCAATGAATCTGGTGGGGTTTCCCTGCTCCATTCCTTCAGGTATTCCCAGTATGCTTAAGTTGCAGCGTCTTCCTCTATTTTCCAAGTCGTCTGTTTTTTCCAATAACTTTTTATATTGGTTGTTTAGGTCAGCATAACAGGTTTCTACAACTTCCAAGCGCTTGTCTAAATTCTCCAGGCCTTCTTCATAGTCACCCATTTTCTTTGTGAATTTGTCAATAGCAACTTGAATGGGTGAAATGGCTTTTGCGATTTCTTCTTTAATTTCTCCTCGTAGGTTTTCGTTTTCCTCTTGAATTACTTCTTTAACAATATTGCAGAATGTAAGCAGCATGGCTTGGTCTATAAGCACTTTGCTAGCAGCCTCCGAGTTTTTTGCTTGCGCTCCTTTAGCAGATGATTTAGACGGCATTTTGCTTCAAGACAAGGCAGAAGTATGTAAAATAACGTCGATTATCCAATTGCAACTTAAAATATCTAAGAATTGGGCCACTTTGGGTGATCTATATACTTTTTTTTTTTTTATGTTGGGACTTCATGATTCGCACCTCTACTCTATAACGCACCCCTAGCGGTCCCGTCAACTTTTAAAAAAAATATATATGAATGTTTCTGTTTAGTGCCCTGAGATGACTTCTGTTGCGACTTGGCACTATAGAGGTAGGGGGAAAAAATTGTCACTAGAATAAACTGAACTGATTTGGTTCTTGAGTTATTTTGGTAACATCAGACAGACACAGGCAAAACATACCAGTAGTTCACTGTCACTTCACCGTTCATGTTCGTCTTTTGTCAGTAGAAGATAAAATAAACGACTAATGCAAATCAACAGGTGTACCTCCGTGCGTCTTTTGTTGGAGCTGTGACAGCGATCTGTGGCCCCAAAACAAAAGCAGCTGGTGCACCCTTTTGGGTTGGTTGGGTCCAAGTGAAAAGTACCGATTCTGCACTGATCACATCGAGAACCCTGGACGTTCTCCTGCAGGTGGAGAGGACACACAGTGAGGTGAGGCATACAAACAGGTGGAGGTGTTCACATCGGTGTGTGTGTGTGTGTGTATGTGTATGTATTTGTGTGTGTGTGGGTGTGTGTGCATGTGTGCGTGCGTGCGTGTGTGTGTACGTCATTAACCTTGCAGAGACATCGTCCTGTGTAAG
The DNA here is from genome assembly GCA_038048925.1 of Garcialebias charrua. NCBI lineage: Eukaryota > Metazoa > Chordata > Actinopteri > Cyprinodontiformes > Rivulidae > Garcialebias > Garcialebias charrua. The sequence goes on along the minus strand of JBBPBX010002705.1, from coordinate 50,767 downwards.
AGTCACACACACCCTCCTCTGTTCCCGCATCATTACAGTCACATGGCCTACAGTTAGGGTAACCATAGAAACCAGGGGCGCAGTGGTCACATTGGCGACCAACAACGTTGTTCTTACATCTGGGAAAAATAGTTATATGTTACTGATTCAGCAAAGAGCCTGATTAAATAATGTGTAAGAATAAAATTGCAGTAGACATATCAATAATAATATTTTACCCTGTCCAACAGACTGTAAACTGCCTGAATGGTCATGATTTAAATTACAGAGGGGAAAGAGACAGTCTGATCCTTCCAAGTAAAATAAGTTGTTTTATTTTGTCTAGGCTTCACCCTTTAAGTCTGTCGCTAATGGGTTTATCCCCGCACGCGCAGCAGTGAAAACTTTAGTCCACGCCCACCTGCTATGTGGGCCCCACCCCGGTCAGTATAAACCCCTGAGACCACGGTTCGGCTCTCCTTTATTTTCAGCCAACAAGCAGCCTAAAGAACACTAAAGAGCAGAAGATGATGACCAGCGGAATGATTCGACTTTTCCCAGTCTGTAGGATGGGATACATCCTCAGCTCCGGCCTGCATGCCATCTGTGAGGGCTGCCTCGGAGCAGAAAACGCAGGTCAAGCTCTGACACCACAGGCTTCCTGCCCCTCCTGCAAGCTTCATCTGCTCAAAAAGAAACAATGCCAAGCGGCCATCTTCTCTTCAGGCGAGGAAACTTCCCAGCTTCTAAAGAGCTATCGGTAATGTAATCTCCTTCACCTTCCACGAACCAAATTAAGGACCATGGGAGACCGGGCATTCTGTGTGGCTGCCCCCCGCCTCTGGAACTCCCTCCCTGACTATCTGAGAGCTCCACAGTCACTGGTTTATTTAAAAAAAGGCTTAAAGACCTTTCTTTTTAAGCAAGCCTACTCTGCCTCCACATGATTTTATCTCTGATTTTAGTTGATATTATCATTGTTTTTAATTGATTTTATTATTGATTTTGTTATTTTATCATTGATTTTACTTGATTTTATCACTTGTTTTGATTTTAGTTGCACTTTGTAGCACTTTGAGATTTTTGTTAATGAAAAGTGCGTTACAAATTAAATTAATTATTATTATTATTATTATTATTATTATCGGCTGGATAAGGTCCTCAATTTTCCAGACGCAAGGCAGGATTCGGACGTTTCCGCCTCTGACGAGGAGACAGTCAGTAGCTTCATGCTCCCCTTCCAGACGACAGAGCTGGAGATGGAGCTGCCACTGATAGGTGGTTTCGTGGGCATCCCAATGTCAGCAACCACCCCACTCCCAAAGATTGGCATACTCATCCATGCTCTGCCTGACATTATTCAGAAGGTGGCGAGCACCAAAGACCTCACTGTGCTGGAGCCGTTAGGGCCCCTAAATCCAGATGACTTGGCAGGAAAGTTTGCTGCCCCGCACTCCAGCCATGGAGACCCAGTCTGGCTTCGGTTTTACAGCCGAGTCAGCATATCAGTTGGGAGCAGTCATTGACCTGTTGAAGCTGAAAGCACTATTCTCAAACTACTCGTTTGTTGGTATTAATCAATCCTCCATCTCCCGTTTACAGCTTGTACAGAACTCTGCCGCGCGCTTTTTGACCAACACATGAAAATATGAACACATCACTCCTGTCCTGTCCTCTCTACACTGGCTCCCGGTTCAGTTCAGGATACAGTTCAAGCTGCTCCTGTTTGTTTTCAAAGCTCTGAATGGACTTGCACCTCTGTACATCTCAGAACTTTTGAAAGTCCATCAGCCCGGCAGAGCTTTACGATCTGCCAGTCAACACCTGCTGGAGGTGCCTCGCTCAAGGTACAAACAATGGGGAGACCGGTCCTTTTCTGTTGCCGGCCCAAAAGCCTGGAACAGCCTCCCCCTTGAGCTGCGTGCCACCTCTGATCTGACTCTGTTCAAAACCAGACTGAAGACCCACTTGTTCAAAAAAGCTTTCAGTGTGTAACTTTTATTACTTTTGGTATTTTAGTATGTAGCATTTTTTATTTCCATTGCCTTCTTTTATTACTGTTGTTTTTTATTCTATTTTCATTGATTTATTGTTCCAGTTTATTCATCTTTTTATCCTGTTAAGCACCTTGGTCAATGCAAGGCATTGTAGGAAGGTGCTATACAAATAAAGTTTATTATTATTATTATTATTATTATTATTACTTGCCCATCACAAAGGTAGAGGGGCACACTGATAAAGGTTTTCCACCTGCTCCTCCTCTGGAGCCCAGCCAGATGGTTGTTTTCAGGGTTAGAGAGGCCCGGCACATCAGACGAAGTCCCGTCCCTCCATCTTCCTGTGACCAACTCACTGCCAGACTCACTGCCAGAAATCTGTGCACGTCTCAGTCAGCCACAGCGACCAACAACATGGCTATGCTAGTGTTTAGCATTTCCAAAGGTACTAAAGAGCTGAACCTCCCACCAGAAGAGCAAGATGAGCTTTGAAATTATGTAGACAACATTTTAAATGTATGCGCGGCTCAGGCTCTGTGCTGCCTATATCATGACATGGACGATGGTGCTGCAGCGCCAAATGTGGCTTCGCCTCTCTTCATCCATTCCAGATGAGATAAAAAGAGAACTGCTAGAGAGACCCATCAGTCTGGACGGACTGTTTAGCTCCCACTTCCAATTGGTGCTGACCAGCTGCAGTAATCCTCAGATGCCCTGGAGCAAATCCTAAGTCAT
>JBBPBX010002705.1:25642-47475 GCA_038048925.1 Garcialebias charrua | reverse complement strand
AGACCACATGCCAGTCCGGTTTGAGTTCACCCTCCCCCATCTAACTCCTAAGCCGTGCATTCCTGCACGTCGCAGCCGGGCCATTAACCATTTTCACTGCCGCACGTTTCACAGATGTTTACAACTCTGAAATGATAATTCAGCCCCCGGTGTTTCTCTCCACCACTGAGGAGCTGACATCCCAGTTCAACTCTGTCTGCTTAAAGGCTCTGGATCATGTTGCTCCTGTTAAATCTAGAAAATCAGATCTCAGAGCAGAACCTTGGCTGCATGATGTCACCAAGGCCGTTAGGCAGCAGTGTAGGAGGGCGAAGCGCAAATGGATAAAAGACAGGCAACAGGTCTCTTTTCAAATACTAAAAGAGAGTTGGCATCGTTATCAAAAATCAGTAAAAACTGCTAAATCCCAACACTTTTCTGATATCATTGCCTCAAACTCTCAAAATCCACAAGTTCTGTTCTCCACCCTAAACTCTGTTCTCCACCTCACCGAACCATCACCTCTGGAAGCCTTGACTGAGCTGTACGAGAACGTCCTACATTTCTTTTTAGAAAAAATTACGACCAACTGAGCTCTCATTTCTCTTCCAACTCATGATCCATCCATCCCACCTCAATCTGTTGCTGCATTTGATCATTTTGAACCAATCTCTCTGTCTTCTTTAGAGCAAGTCATGCGCAGCTTGAAACCATCTGGTTCCCCCTTTGATGTGGTCCCCCCTCGGCTACTAAAGGAGGTTTTTCCTACTCTAGGTCCTTCCATTCTTGCTATTGTAAATAGCAGTTTATCCATTGGAGTGGTGCAAAAAACATTAAAACATGCTGCTGTTCAACCTCTGCTGAAAAAAAAAAAAAAACCTTGACCCCTCAGTCATATCCAACTTCAGGCCTGTCTCCAGACTCCCATTTGTCTCTAAACTTCTGGAGAAAATAGTTGAGTCCCAGTTGAAGTGCTTCCTGGAGGATCACACTATCCTTGAGTTATTCCAATCTGGCTTTAAACCTCTCCACAACACTGAAACTGCTCTACTGAAAGTTTTTAATGACATCTTCTTATCCACAGACACTGGTGAGTCTGTGCTGCTTGTCCTATTGGACCTTACATCCGCTTTTGACACCATCAACCATGAGATCCTCATTGCTAGGTCGGAGCAGTGGGTGGACATCGCAGGGTCAGCCCTCAATTGGTTCAGATCCTACCTCGCTGACAGATTAGTTTTACTATTTTATGCTTATGTCTATTATTATATGTTTCAGTGTTTCAATGTTAAGATGTTTACTGTTGCACCGAGGGACTGAGAGAAACGCAATTTCGGTCCTGTGTATGTCCTGTACAGTACATATTGCAGATCTGACAATAAAGTTGACTTTGACTTTGAGATCCTTTTGTGTTTCCATAAAAAAAAATTGTTCTGCAGTGGTAGTACAGTACTTAAATGGGGGTTCCGCGGGGGTCCATCATGGGTCCTCTCCTATTCTCTTTATACCTGCTGCCACTTGGTGCTATTTTTCGGAAACCCAACATACCTTTCCACTTCTATGCCAATGACTGTCAAATTTACTTCCCCCTTAAGACACAATGGTACATGCTCTATTCAACCTCTGCTTGACTGCCTGACTGACATCAGGGACATGGATGGCTTTAAATTTCTTAAGTTTCAATGAAAAGAAGTCTGAAGCAATGTTGTTCCCTCCCAACGACACAATCATCAACCACTGCATTGACCTTTCTGCTCTAGCCCTGTCTGGAAAAAAAAGTCACAAATCTGGGAGTGATAATGGATCCTTCCATGAAACTCAACAGTTATGTAAATATGATTGTTAAATCCTGTTTTTTCCAGTTGAAGCGACTGTCTAAGCTGAAGCCCATATTCTTCAAAAATAACCTGGAGACAGCTATTCACACATTTATTGCATCTATCAGAATCAGAATCAGGTTTATTGGCCAAGTATGTTGACACACACAAGGAATTTGTTTCCGGCTGTTCGTGTCTCTCTAGAAAATGTCTCTCTAAAAAATGCTAAAAAGAATGCTATAAAGAAATGCTTAAAAAAATGCTAAAAAAAAAATGCTAAAAAAAAATGTCTCACTAGTATTGGCACTATACAGATACTTTACATATAACTTACAATACACAATATACAGAAAGATTCACATCACATGGGGGTTGTGAATGGGTTGGGGGTCACGCTGATGGATGTCTGATGATCAGCTGTTGATGATGGTGATGGCCTGGGGGAAGAAACTGTTCTTGTGTCTGACAGTCTTAGTGGACAGAGATCTGTAGCGTCTGCCAGACGGGAGGAGTTGGAACATGTTGTGACCCGGGTGTGTGGAGTCTGTGATGATTTTTCCAGCCCGTTTCCTGGTTCTTGCGTGGTACAAGTCCTGAATGGAGGGCAGTGAAGCCCCAATGACTTTCTCAGCTGTCCTCACTGTTCGCTGCAGCCTGTTCCTGTCCTGCCTTGTGGCTGCTCCAAACCAGACTGTGATGGATGTACACAGGATGGACTCAATGACTGCAGTGTAGAACTGGATCAGCAGCTCCTGAGGCAGGTCCAGCTTCCTCAACTGGCGTAGGAAGTACAGTCTCTGCTGGGCCTTTTTGAGGATGGAGGTGATGTTGGGCTCCCACTTCAGGTCATGTGAGATGGTGGTTCCCAGGAACCTGAAGGACTCTACCGTAGACACGGGGCTGTTGAAGATTTTGAGGGGCAGCAGTTCTGGGGGGTGTCTCCTGAAGTCCACTCTCATCTCTACTGTCTTCAGTGTGTTCAGCTCCAGTTTGTTCAGGCTGCACCAGGACATCAGTCGTTCCACCTCCTGTCGGTATGCAGACTCGTCATCACTGATAAGTCCAATGACTGTAGTGTCATCTGCGAACTTCAGGAGTTTAACAGACGGGTCATTAGAGGTGCAGTCATTGGTGTATAGAAAGAATAGCAGTGGAGAGAGCACACAACCCTGAGGGGCACCAATGCTCAGACGCGGATCTACCATACAGGCAAATGAGGCCGTTGCCTGGGGTCCCCAAAGAGCAGGGGTCTCCAACCAGCAGGGGCCTCGGCCCCGCCCTGGCCAGTCACCTACATCCCTAACATTGCTCCTGCTTGTTAATGTACGTTTAACATAAAAATAATTATAGTTACGATGAAAACGATCATTAAAAACGCAATACAAAAACCGGTCGATTTCTGTATCCCCCTACTAAAAATGGACTATTCCATCTTGACATCTTCCGGGTCAGAGGTGAACTCGGGTGCTAACGCTGTGGCTAGCTGGTTGTGCTTGGCGTCTTCATAAATCATGAGAGAACCCCGCTGTATCAAGCCAAATTAACGCGGCCGGAGGATTGTATTGGGTGTTTTGTGTCAACCACTCGACGGTGAGTCGTTTGTTTTATGTATTTGGGTTCCTTTTATGAAATAGAAATGCGGTGGCGACACGCCCACTCCATTTATGTATTTGAGATTTAAAAGTGGTCTTAGTGATTAAAAGATCATTCTCTTTTTGTTAATTTCGTGGCAGAATAGAATATATATATATACGTAAAGTATTAAATAAATCCTTTGATTTTTGTAATTTCAGCCTTTTAGGATCATTTTAGTTACTTTTCATTAAATCTGTTGACGGCCTATAGAATTTTGGAATTGCTGGGATGCAGATGACGTAGCAGTGACGTCACAGAATGCAGTTGGGGGTCCGGAAGTAAACGCAGCCGTTTCCTTCTGTAGCAGCGACCACTTTGTAACAGGTAAGGATAGTATCATTTAAATCATTTTTTCAGATATTTTATTGGACAGTTACTAGAAAGACAGGTAAGATATGTTATGCCCTAGCTTGTGTAGTGGTTCAACACTTGGTTGTTCCCAGAAAAAATCCGATTAGAATGCTAATGTTGTTAGCGGTTAGCTTAGTGCTAGGAAATGCATTTACGTGTTTGACTTTAAAGTGGCGTCTTATATTTAGGTTGTCCGAGTGCAGCAGGTGATGTACATTCCCAAGACTGGGCCCCTACTGTTAACCTGGGGTACCAAAGAAGTAACAGAGGCCTGGACAGAAGCATCCCTCCGACGTGGGGAAAGAGCTAAGGCCCGGAAGCTTCTCTGCACTGCCACTGAGGAGGAGGCCAACAGTCTGGAAGATGAGCTCTGTGAAGAAAGCTTACCAGCCCCTGAAAATGAACGATTCAAAGGTAAAATAATAATAAATAAAAATACTATTTATTTATTTATTGAATTTGCTGAACGTAATTTTTAATAATTAAATATTTGCAGATGCAGAATACCAGACGGATCTAAGCATGGTTGACCTCACAAAGCTGGAGGATGCAGTGAAAGGCTACACAACTGAGATCTGCGACCTTAAGGAAAAAGTCTCAGTGACTAAATTTACTCCTGAAACCTTCCAGAACAACGAGAAAACAAAGTTTTATACGGGACTGCCCAACTTTTTAGTTTTGATGCAAATTTTTCAGCTCTGTGAACCTCAGCATGTCATCACTGTCAGCACTCTCCAAATTTGAGCAATTTATTATGATACTTATGCGTCTCAGATTAAATCTGCAGCTTCAAGACCTTGCCTATAGATTTAATGTGTCAAAAGCCACTGTGTCTCGAATTTGTTTTAGAATGATTCATGTTCTCCATGAAAGATTAGAATTCTTAATAGAGTGGCCTGAGCGACAAGTAATTCAATCAACTATGCCCATGTCATTCAGAAAGGCCTTTGGACTTAAGGTTGCAGTAATACTGGACTGTTTTGAAGTATTTATTGAAAAGCCTACCAATTCTTTAGCAAGAGCACATGGCTGTCAAATCCACTGACTCACAAGCATTGGTTGACAAAATTGCTGTAATTTGCTGTGCACTGTCCAACATCTCAGAATCTGTTGTCCCTCTGGAGTAATGTTCCGAAAAATCCCTGTTCGTTTTGGAACAAATATTTTAAGTTTAAATTATTATACATGTATTTATCATTTGAAGTAAATCAAAAGTAAATTAAATTACTAATACTGTTACAGACCATATTTGTACATGTTAATTATTCAGGAAGAAGACAAAAAATTTACCCAATAAGGTTGAATATTTTTAATTTATTCAATGAACTCCATAACCAATCTTTGTGAATATTGGTCAGTTAAAATGACATGAGTTTTGCTATTGAAATAAAAACATTTTTCTGAAGTAGACTCATTTTGCAACATTTGTGACATATGACATTTGTATGTGCTGTTATTTAACATATTAGAACACCTTTGAAATTCACAAGCTAATCTCATATTGATTTAAATATATCATTTGATTTAACATACTTAACTTTTCAATTAAGATTATTGTAAATAAAAAACAGCTGTCATGACATGTAACAACATCACATGACCCTTCTGCAGAGTGCTTGCTACAGGTGTAGCTGAAACATGTTATGGTAGTGACAAATGTTTTTGGGGAAAAAAAGAGCAACTGTTTAAATTTGTATAAACTTTTCAAACTCCTTTCATCAACTACTCCAAATAACATTCTTGATTCTTAGATTGGTTAGTCACGTGTGAATTTCTGTCCCAGGATTTCAGGTAGGATGCAATGTGTAAAATAGTGCTGAATTTTGGGAACTGCTGTTTCCCACAGCTGGTCATCTGGCAGAATTCTTTCCACATAAATATCATTTTCACTCCATACTACAAAATCACAATATTGTACATCCACAATGTGAATCTGAGCCTGGACCTGATGGTAATAAGGATGGTTCCTATCCAGTTGTACAGAATCTCCAACCTTGACGAGACAAAAACCAGGCTGTCCAGCACACATCCTCAGACTGACTTCATGCTGTTTGCTCTGTGGGCACTGAAGGACAAGACAATGAAACTTAGACATGAAAAATAAATACGGTAGTCTCCAAAACATTTCAATATGATACTTTTTTAAAGATTGTGTTTCACTCATTTCACTATCCAACACCAATGTTAGAAAATGAGACTATATTTATGTCTCTGTCAACCAGGTGTGTTCCACAGGTAAGAATGTATTAATCTGGACTAAGTTTTAAAAGGTGATGGAAAGGTCACACATTTTTTAACTGGAAACAAGGCAACATCCCACAAACGGCAAGACCATCCCCAAAACTACGGCTACATGCTGTGAAATATGCAAACAACAAAGATTTGAGTAAAAAATTATAGTTGTAACATTCATACTGTGAGGTGCGCAAAGTCTGCAGTGCAGTAGTCCAAACCTTTTGAGAAATAAATTTTACCTTGATTTCACACACCCCGGCTCCATGAGTCACATGAAACGACTCCATCTGGTGAGGCTCCCATGTATGGCCACCTTGAGTTTAACCACAGCCCACTGTCCATGCAGGAAAACCCCTCATGGTCCGTACACTGGAGTTGTTCGTACTGTTTTCGGGCTGTTGCTTCAAATTTACAGCCATATCTGGAATAAGAGCAAAATGTATTTAACAAACTTAAATTTTTATTTCTGGTGCATAACATGTACTTATTTGAGTTGAAATAGACCCCTGCCTAAAATAAAACTCCCCTCAAATACCAATGAGTGCAAATGTTGCTCCTACCTTACCTTTCCCTAATGCATACCTTGTTGCTGCTGTAGAAAACTTTTGTGTTTCTGGGTAGCATATAGACTTAATCAAAGCCTTGGATGGTCTTTCTTGACTGCTTTGTAAAACTTGTTTAAGTTTTGAGGCTGTTATCCTTCCTGCTCTTTGGCTGTACCAGATGGTAGATGAACTCTGGGCCCTGGTCTCCTCCTCTACAGTTTGTACCTGGGATACACTGAGTTCCTCAAAACTGAAGTCCCTGCACGCTGCCTGGAGTTGTGCTGGAGATAGCTGCAAAGTCTCTGGTGTTCGGTACATTAAGAGAGACTTTGGTAATGAGGAGACAGACTTGGGGACAAACTCTCTGTGATACGGTGCCCTGGACATCAAAGCAGCACTTCTTGGAAAGTTTTTTTGTAAGGCCTCAAAAAACTGCACATATGTCTCAGAATCTTTCCCTACTTTTGGACAGAAGTGGAGCTGTTTTGTGTGACTTTCAGGTATCTTGCCTGCAGAGGTGGCCAAAAAAGAATGAATCATAAATATATATATATATATATATATATATATATATAGATATATATAGATATATATAGATATATATATATATATATATATAGATATATATAGATAGATATATATATATATATATATATATATATATTATAGGAACTAAAATTCATACAAATAATGCATCTGTTTCACACATAATTTTTCTTTGAGGAATATAACCAGTTGACAAACTTGCTTACTTGTCCCCCCTGCAATGGCATCATCTAATTTATTCTTCTTTGATCTTGCTGATGCAAAATCAATATTGGCAACAGGTGCAGCTGGTATCTGAAGTTACAAAGAAGATACGATCACCTTGATGATATTAACAAAACAAAAAAATCATAATATTTTCAGTACATTAACTTACCATGTGTGATGGCATTAACCATTTATTTCTGTGGTACATGAAGCACTTTTCTTCATTTTCACCCCAGCTTCTGTTGCAAAAAGAACTGCTCCTACATGGGAGCAAGATTCTGACAGTCTGAAAAAATATGCAAGAAAATGAATAACAGTAGGCCTACTAGTATTTAGCCATTAAATCCCCACTGAGATGAGTCCTGAATAGAAAATATAATTTTTACGTAGTGGGACATTCATGCTAATAGCAAAACAAAACAATAAAAGCTAAATACCATACCATACCATACCATACCATTTTATTTATAAAGCACTTTAAACAGGAACAAGTCCACACCAAAGTGCTGGACAAACAAACACGCAACAGGTAACACAGACAATGAAGTACAACACGAAAAACATAAAAACATTGCAGATCATAAATCAAACGATCCAATAAATACAAATAAATATAACTTACCCAGCCATACAGTCACAGTAGGCTGTGACTACTTCCCCACTTTAGCCACAAACCATGTTTTTAATGGAGTTACTGTAGATCTCTGAGAATGGTTGACCTACAATGTAGAAATGCATATGACTCAACGTTAACACATACAACTCCAGCACGAATTTGGCTTTACAGAAGCTAAATATATTATTTGTAAGTAGATCCACGCACATAGAAATAACAGGGGGCTAACTAAACATGTTGTTAGCATTAGCGATAGCGTAGTTAGCATAGGCTAATTACTAAATAAATAATGCAACTCACTACTCACCCGGGCAGAAACAAGTCGACAACCATTTAAAGCTTCTTTTGATCCTAAATGGTTAACCCAAAACTCGTCCTCGCCAGTCTATTTAGGGCATTGGCATACTTGCTGTAATCCATTCTGCTGTGTTTTGAACTGGGGAAAATCACTTCCTGCCCCCCATCTGAATTTCGCGCCACTTCCGGGTCACGTGACTGCAACCCAGCAATTGGTTAATTTCTTGGGTTGCGCAACAACAAAAGAAATTACTATTTGTTTTTTGAAACAATATTGAAGTAAATTAAGCTTAATTGACTCTTATATGAATTAAACTTGGATACAACTTGGAAGTGCACTTTAAAACTTGATCTGTAACTTTAATTTGATCTGTACTGTTGATGTGGTCTTTGAATTGAAGTTATAATAATAATAATAATAATAATAATAATAATAAACTTTATTTGTATAGCACCTTCCTACAATGCCTTGCATTGACCAAGGTGCTTAACAGGACATTTGAATGATTCTTGAAAAATACCTGCTGGAATTATTTTATTTGTTTTTGTGAATGTTTAACTATGTGAATGTTTAACTATTTTTGATAACAGTTTAGTCCTGTGTATATAGTAATGCTAATTTTTGTTTTGTTTATGACCTTGTTTAGGTCAGGGTTTTTTTCACCCCCTGTTCCCACCCAGGATGGCAAGCTACCGGATCACCGCAGCTGTGCGGTAGGACTTAAATTGCACCAAACTATTTGTTTTTTTCTGGACATATTACCCTGGATCATGAACTACAAACTACCAGATTATTGATTGATGGACCTTTAATCATCCGGGATTCAAGAACTGATTTAAAATAGAAAAAAAAAGAACTCTTGGGTGTAATCAGGGTCTGTTTTGTTGTGTGTATTTTGTCTATTGGTTGTAATTAGGGTCTGTTTTGTTGTGTGTATTTTGTCTATTGGTTATACTCAAAGAAAATGATTATTATTACAAACAATATTATTATAAATACCTTCCTAAGTCTATACAATACAAACAACTTAAAACTTGCTTCTTGTCTGATGGTGTTTTATTCACACAACAGGCTCCTCAGCTGAACCTTTTCTGACTGCCTATTTACCATATCTGGCCGTGGTCAGGCGCCTAGCCTTAATGAGCGTTACACATCACCCAAAAATCCAGGAAGTGCTCAGTATGCTTGAGCGGGAAGACAGAGGAGATGGAAAACAGATGAAGCCAACGCGAAGATACGAAAGCGGAGCGGAAAAACGTAAAAAGACTTTAAAGGATAGTTGTACCTTATTAAAGTAGAGAAAAAAAACGGTTGTTTTTATTGTCTAGTTCCCAGTATTAGAGTATGAACATGAAAATCTTTTACCTTCAGGGCAGGGCCTAATGGTACATTTAGGCTGACTTGGGGGAGGGCCCTTTTACAAAGGTTTGCCTGGGGCCCCAAAATGTCTAAGTCCGCCACTGCCCTCCACAGGGACCTCCTGACCAAGGCCCACGGGCAGATCCTACATCCATGCCCAGAACTGTGGCAGCTCTGGGCCTGGCCGCTGAAAGGGACCGGCTAATGGCCTCAGGACTACCTAGTAATGTGGTAAACACAATACAGGGAGCGAGAGCACAGTCTACTCAGACTCTCTACGCTCGCAAGTGGCATGTTTTTGAGGCCTGGTGTCTAGAGAGGAATATTATTTCATATTCCTGTGACTTAGTCCAGCTCCTCACCTTTCTACAGGACCTGCTGGAGAAGAGCCGCTCTTTCTCTACCATTAAGGTCTTTTTGTCAGCCATCTCGGCATGCCACGAGGGCTGGGGAGGTAAATCACCTGGTGCCCACCCTCTCATGATACGATTCATGAAGGGCGTGCTAAGGAAGAAACCTCCGAGCAGGACTTTGTCCCCCCCCCAGTGGGACCTACAATTTGTCCTGGATGCTTTGTGTGAGTCTCCATTTGAGCCTCTTAGCAGCATTAAGATAGATTTGTTATCTTATAAAACTGCATTGCTCTTAGCTCTGTGCTCAGCAAAATGCGTGGGTGACCTCCACGCATTATCTGTGCATCCAATGTGTACCAGATTTGCCCCAGACGGGTCAAAGGTCACCTTACGTCCAAACTCTGCATATGTGCCAAAAGTACCAACTTTAAATCCCAGAAGTCTGGACTTTGAGCTGTCAACTTTTCCTTCTCCCTCTGTTCTAACTGAAGAACAGAGGCGGCTGAACGCGCTCTGCCCTGTTAGGACCCTGAGCGTCTACATGGAGAGAACTGTCAGTTGGCGCAAAACAAACCAATTGTCTGTGTGTTTTGCTACTCCTGGTGCTGGCAGAGCCCTGTCAAAACAGCGCCTCTCACACTGGGCGACTGAGGCCATTAAGAGGGCATACAGCAGCAAAGGTCAGCAGGTGCCCTCTGGGGTACATGCTCACTCAACCCAAGGCCTAGCCACTTCCTGGGCCCTATTCAGAGGTGTACCAGTAGCAGATTTTTGTGCAACTGCTAACTGGTCATCATCAAACACGTTTGTGAAACACCACAGTTTGGATGTCACAGCATGTGACGTAACCCAGGCTGTTCTCTCTACCACAAAGTAAAGAACAGCTAGTGCCTGTAGTCTATAGGTCCAGGCAGAGCTCTGCGTTCGGCCCAACGGCGCTCTACGTGCGCGCACATAACACTCGCGCACAGAACGCGTGCGTTCACTAGCACAGCTCTGCATTTGTTCTCGCTTTAATTCTCGCGTTTTCGCTCCAAATTCTTGACGTCATTTGAGCAGCCACAGCGCAAAGCGTTCGCTGATTGGTCATTTGCTGACACGCCTACTGAATTGATTGACAGGTTGTGGGAGAGAAAAAAAAGGCGAGCGGCAAAGGTGGGCGAATGAACGCTAGAGAGCGCTAAATCGCTATTCCGCTTACAGTGGACCTAAACTTTTTGTCAGCGTTTTTGTGAATTGACTAACTTTTATAATTCATAAGCGGATTTCTGCTATTTTTATTTAAAATGCAGTACCGCTAATAACTAATTATCTATCAGTAAAAACCAATAAACTTATTTACAAGCTCATAATGCTGCTTGTTTTACCTTTTTCCCCACCGTAAACAGCAGAGAGGAGGAGGGTGGGAGGGGGAGGGAGGGTTGGAGGGGGGAGGGAGCAGAGGGGGGGATCTACCATGTAGGTAAATGCCTGGGGATCCCATCAGCATGAGGCCCCGGCCCCGCCGCGCCCCGGCCAGTCACCTAATTCCTAACATTGATCCTGCTTGTTAATCTACATTTAACATAAAAATAATTATAGTTACGATGAAAACAATCATTAAATAAGCAATTTAAAAAACGGTTGATTTCATTATCCCCCTACTAAAAATGGACTATTCCATCTCGACAGCTTCCGGGTTAGAGGTGAACTCAGAGGCTAATTCCGTGGCTAGCTGTTTGTGCTGGGTACTTGGACAAATCCTTAGAAAACCCAGCTGTTTCAAGCCAAATTAACGCGGCCGGAGGATTCTATTTTGTGTTCTGTGTATACCACGCGACGGTGAGTCGTTATTTTCATGTATTTTTATTACTTTTCATTAAATCTGTTGAGTACCTATAGACGCTAACTGTCTGCCGGTTGGTTGTGGGTTACTAATGGAAATCCTTAGAAAACCCAGCTGTTTCAAGCCAAATTAACGTGGCCGAAGGATTTTATTGTGCGTTTTGTGTCGACCATTCGACGGCGAGTCGTTAGTTTTATGTATTTGGGTTACTTTCATCATGTATAAATGCCGTGGCGACACACCCGTGTATTTGAGATTTAAACGTGGTGTTGACCGATGCTGCCTTTTTGGGTGAGCAGGTACTCATCGATCTGTTCACCAAATATAACACACCCATCCCCTCCAGTGCAGCAGTTGAACGCCTGTTCTCGATGGGAAAGGACATTTTGAGGGCCAAGAGAGCCAGCTTGTCTGACACCAATTTTGAAGTGTTGATTTTTATGAGAGGCAACCAGCATCACATGGAGGAGATGAGCACAGAAGAACAGTCAGAGTAGCCTGAAGTTGAGGAAGGGCAGGGAATAAAACTGTTACACTAAGTGACTAAAAACATTTTTTTTTCTATTTCTCATGTTTTATAATCAAAAAAGGCGTTCAATACAAGATCAACTGGACTTTATTTGTTGCAGAAAACGTTTCACCCTTTATCCAAAAGGCTTTTTCAATCCAGAATGGCAGCTGTGAGACTGAGAAGAAGTTTTATACTAATAAAACGCATAAAACTTCAGTCTCACAGCTGCCATTCTGAACGTTTTCTGCAACAAATAAAGTCCAGTTGATCTTGTATTGAACGCCTTTTTTGATTTTATCATGTCCTGGACGACTGAGAATTTTCACCAGCTTATGTTTTATAGGCATTTTGTTGTGTATATACTTTTTATATTTTTATATATTTGTTTAATCACATTGTGTTTATTTACTCATGGCCACCACAATTTTTGAGTAGATGTGTTTTTTCAGTAATACAGTAAAATAGTGTCTGGAAATGTTTTTTTATTTCTTCTTTATTTCTTTCCAAAGAAAATCAAGGTTTTCATGCATGCACATGACATGTGCACAGAAATTAACAAGCACAAATTCACAGCTTTTTCATTTTGTGGCTTAAAAATAAATCATTAAATAATAAACAATAAACTTTATTTGTATAGCACCTTCCTACAATGCCTTGCATTGACCAAGGTGCTTAACAGGACAGAAAATATAAAAACCGGTACAATAAATCGGTGAATGAATGGAAACAAATAAAAATGCTACATACTATACCAAATTTATAAAAGTTACACACTGAAAGCTTTTTTGAACATCATAAATGATTGGAGTCAGAGGCAGAAATTATTTAAAAAATAAAATAAAAATATGTCAGCTTGAGCTTCCTTCCAAACCAATGAGTTCAAAATTAAATAAAAAAATAAGAGGTTGGTTGAATGAATGAAGATAAATTATTTAAAGCTCTTATCTTATGCTGATAAAGACAGACATCTAGTGGTCAAATGGAGCAACACAGTATGTGAAGTTTTGGTTCCTCCTTGCATTGCTTTCGTCATCTGTATACCCATAATGCATTGCAGGGCACTTCAGTTTTCCAGAAAACAGTTAAAAATAAGTTTATCGATGCATTTTTAATGAAAAATCTACAATAAACAAACAAAAAAAGGACAAAGAAGCAGTCGAAAAGCATTCCACACATTAAACAACTTTTAAAATTTTGGACCCTGAGTGAAAGTTGTATTTTAATAGATGACACCCGGAGCGAATCGCTGTTAAAAGGTAGGGTAAGGTGAGGTGTATATTAGTTTATACGCCTGTAGTTGGCAGTGTGGTGCAGATATTGCATAACGCTGCCGGCTACAAATTGTTGAATATAAATAGCGGATTAGATTAGCTTCCCCTAATTTTGATAAGGCCTTTGTGCATTTGAAATTGTGGACCTAAAAAAATTAATAAGTGTTTTAGAAATTGTGGAACTAATTTTTTAATTAGCGGTGCCCACCTTTGGCGAGCGGGCAGCTTCACACAGCTTCAGCTGCAAGCGGTATTAAAAAGTTCTGTGCAGACCACAGCCCACCAGGAAATATTTAGAACCTTGCGCAGCCACGGAGGACTCTAGTTTAATTTGCTCGTGACAAATTCATTCATTTCTCATAATTTCAGTCATGGAGTTAACAGAGGAGGAAGCGAAAACACATGACTTTTGGCAAAAAAACAAAAGAAAAGGCCAGATCAGGGATGAAGAAGAGGAAATTAATACATTTGTGTCACATACAAAACAGTCTGGTGCCAGGCGGTTTATTGTGAGACAACGCGCCTCGCGTACGCGGTCGTAAAATTTGAGCGTTGCGCGTTCGTGCCCTGCGGGGCTACGTTTGTGCCTCGCGCTCTTATGGCGTCGAGCGCCGTTCGGCCAAACGCAGAGCTCTGCCTGGGCATTAAGGCATAAATTCTCGCAAGCATGCATTTCCAGAGCATTTCCAGGGCGTGATTGAATTACGTTCCCATAGTCAATGTGCTGCACTGAGTGTACTGACTGATAAGGGAACTGAAAGTTATGCACCATAACTCATGTTCCCTGAAGGAAAGGAACGAGGTGCAACACATGTTTGCCCTTTCAATCCCTAAGCTGGGTGAACAACTATGATGTTCACATAATATTTATTATCTAAGCATAAAATAATTTCAACATTTAAGTAAATATTGCAGTTTGGACATTACATTGCTTGTTTTGACAAAAACAGAAACTACAAAATATTGAGATATTCACAAACACACCGAACAAAAAAAACTTGAATCTTCTTCTGTTGCTGAGTATGTTGCATTTATACCATCACAGTGAAACTGACTTTAGTTTCCAGAACCTTCTCTTTACAAAATGTTTTATTTTCTCCTCTCGGCCCCTGTAGTCCAGCATATTATCCAACTAGCACCCTGTCCCTGCAAGAGACCATGGGCCCAGACTGAGTTCAAATTAGCTGATTAAACTCAAACAAGTTTCTCAACTAGCATGCTGATAAAATAAAATAAAAGCTTAAAGTGCAGTTAGTCCCCCCTGCTTGAGAACTGAGGTAGAGGTGGCTGCAGGACCATCTTTTCTCCTCCATCCCTCTTATCACTCTCCTTCATAATCTGTCATGTCCTCTTCTTTCCATGCCCCCCCCCCATCTTTAGTTTTATTGTTGTAATCACCAAAGTTGTTCTTCAGCAGCTCAGCTCTGCTTCTCGGCCCACTCTGGGGACAGACATTTCATTTCCGCCGCCTTAACGAGCTGGCAGTGGGTGTGTGTTAATGTGTGTGTGTGTGTGTGTGTGTGTGTGTGTGTGTGTGTGCGCGAGTGCAGGGGCTATAAGGGGAGATGGTTTGTGTGTGGGGGGTGGAGGGTCGGGGGGCTTCACCGCTGGCCTCCTCCTCCTCCACACACTCAGACAGAGATAATGGGGGGAGCTGATAGCAGCCTTGGAGACTGCTGAGGCTCCAAGCACAGATATGGACTGATAACGCCTCTGCCACCTTGCCTGCACTGCCTTCACCGTGTGTGCGTGCACGTACAGGCAGGAATATGTCGTTGCATGAGTTTTATTGTAAAAAAAAATGTGTGTGTTTGATTCTAAGTATATAACTTTGAGCTGCTGTCCTTTAAAAAGCATGTGTGTGCCATACCACACTGAGTGCTGCACTTGCTCTGTACGTCTACACCTCTGTGCTAGATTGTGTGTGTGTGTCCCACATCTGCTCCTCCAAAGGAAGTGTGCACCTCTCCTGTTGTCTCTGCATCCTCCTTCATCCCACCAGACATCCCTGAATCCTTTTTATGGGCACAGGAACAGCTGGCCACCCCAGTAGGGCATTTTCACAATGAGACAATCTCAATATACAACCCTAGTGCCACACACTCACTCATACACACTCGTACAAAAGATACGTGCAGTTTGCAGACACACACAATATCCTGGTTTTTGCTAATGTGTTTCCTGTTGTGATGTTGTGTTATATCACCATCAGAGGCTAACAGCCACAATGGTTTACTGGTGCCAACCCATTTCTCGTGGCTCTGATGGTACAGAAGTGAGCACGTTCCAGTGAAAACGCACCCCTGTCTCTCCAGCACCAACTAGCTCTTCTTTCACCAGTATGACTTTGATGAATGGCAAAAGGCGGATCTTTTCGTTGTACTTCACGTGGTGTTCTCGTGCGACAATCACATCCTGACAGTTCAAATGAGAAAATGATTAATAAGGCTTGTGATTAACATAATGAGTTATTATCTGGGACAGGTAGAGAAATTATTTCATCAAGCCCGGCTATATTTATCTTTGTTCACCTATGCACCTGTTCAGCTCATTTCAGAGTTTTATTGCATCTGAGATTACCGTGTTTTTCCATTAGTGGCCTCGTGCTGATTAGTTTTGAACAGGGGGAACGTGACTGGGTAAAAATGGTTTTCTTTTGTTCATCAAAATACACATTTATGAAAGTCTTTTGTTGACTTGGAATACATTGTATAGAATAAGAATTTGTGGCACTGGATTTAGCTTCTTTTGTGACAGATACAACGCTGAAAGGAATGCTCTGGCACATTTTTATTTGTTTTAGCCAATCAATCCCTGCACCCTGAAATACATATGAAAGCATGTTTATGCATAAAAAAAATGAAGACTTGCACACTCAGCTGTGCCTCTGTCAACCAAAAGGTTTGTTTTTATTGTTAGAAGAGTATAAGAATTGCAGACCAATTGTCTTGATGCAGAGTTTTTCTATTTAACCCTACAGTATATGCTTCTATCTATTTTTTTAATGAAAATTGATACGAGAGCACCTAAGTTGTTTATTACAGTACAAAAATGTTATAAAAAACAAGAGTTTAGGAGGCGTGAGTATAGCTGTGGCAGAGACGTTGTGATAAAATTGCTCTTGTACTAAAAATGATGGAGTCTTACTGCACATAGTCTTCTTCTTCTTTCAGTTGCTTCAGAGGACGCCACAGTGAACTGACTCAAATTAAGACTTGGGGATTGTTTTTACGTCAGCTGTCCTTCCTGACACAACCACAGACCACCGAGCTACCACAGCCCTCTGTGTGGAGCAGAGAGCTGCTATATAGGGTGCTCAGGGGAGCAGATGGTGGGGTTAAGAGTCTTGCTCAAGGGCCCAGAGAGGAGCAAATGAAGGTGGAGGCAGGTGTTTGTGCTTCAACTTTCCCACCCATATGTTGTCATCTGGGGGAGTTGAACCAGCAACCATCCAATCACAGGCCCAAATTCTCTAACCTCTGTGCCACCACTCCCCCATTATATTGTTTTTATTGTTTTGTCTTTGTTCATTCTGTTAAAAAAAATCTGTTCAAGATATTTGAACAATATATTTGTTGTTATGATTATTTTTAGACATTTTCATTGACTCATCACTACCGGTAAGTGTTTATTTGTAAAGTTTTTGTTTATTAAGTAAACTGGTTTGGAACTGCTGACCAAATAAAAATGAATATATATATTCAACAACTGTAGGACATTATAAAAAGAAACTTAATATTAGTAAATAAAATCACTTGATGAAAGTATTTTTAGTCTTAGTTAATACATTTTAAATAGGACATGCTTAGCTGACAGTTGAAACCTTCTTTGAAACCAACAAAGTCCATGCTCAATAATCCAGGTACACAATCCAACAATTTTCAGTCAGGTCATCTGGACAGTTTCTTTTGTGTATGTGTGTGTGTGTGTGTGTGTGTGTGTGTGTGTGTGTGTGTGTGTGTGTGTGTGTGTGTTGTGAGGCCCATTTTTCTGAGTTATACCAAATTGTGAGGACCAACTGCTTCTTATGGGGCCCAAAGCCCGAGCCCCATAAGAAGAAGTCCTGTTGGTGGGTTAGGGGTTAGGTTTAGGACTAAAGTGTGAATTGAGGATGTGTTAAGTTTAGGGTAAGATATGCATTGGTAATGGTTAGGTTTAGGGGAAAGGTCAGGGTTAGGCTATAGAAATGAATGAAAAATGAATGGAAGTCAATGCAATGGCCCCACAAAGATAGAAAAACAAACCTTTGTGTGTGTGTGTGTGTGTGTGTGTGTGTATGTGTGTGTGTGTGTGTGTATGTGTGATGAACTGTTTCACCTTCCATCCAGAAAGCTTCATCAGTCAAGGAAACACACAACACAAAACTAATTCTTCCCCAACAACTTACTCCAAAGTGGAACAAACCAGTTCTGTTGGTACTAAGATGGTCTCTTTGGCACGCCCCCTCCTCCGGTGCCGGCCCTCTCCCTCGTCGTTCTGAACAGTTCCTCAGCCTTGTGGGCTTGTCTTCAAACACTTGATCACCTTTATGACGAGGTTCGTTGTTGTGCTGTGGTCCATGCTGTACAAGAGCTTATCCTTTATTGATGGTTCCTCCTCTCCCACATTGGATATCTGCTGTCTGAGGCATTCAGTGAGCAGCTCATCATTGGGGACTTTATTCCTGATGGACTTCTGCATCTTAGTTGTTTCATGGTGCCTCTGATGGTCTCTAGTCCTCTGCCTCCCTCCTTTCTCTTACAATCTCAGGGTGCTGGACTTCTGGACAAATTATCCGTGTGTTGGGTCTGTGTCTTGATGTTAGTATCTTTTTTTTACTCCTTTGAACAGTCAAGAACAAGCTTGGTATCTGATAACTGTCACCGTCACTGGCACTTTGTTCTTGCCATTGGCTCTTCGGGGCTCGCTTTACTTTCTGTAGGTAATTGGTTCTGGCTAACTTCACTACTGTCTCATCATGGTTGCCTTCTGCTTATGAGATTTCAGAGTTTTTGTAGCTGAATATCTGTAATGTTGCCTTCAGGTAGTTCAACCCCTTCAGTTGTCATCACCTTGCCTGTCTCCAAATGACATTCCAGTGTCCTTGCTATCCTGGTGAGGTGGATCAGTGAGTCGATGACTTGCTAATTTTTGGCAAACAGCTTGATATCCTTCATGTAGCATGGAGGTGACTAATGACTGTTCTACTTTGGAACTGGTATATCCATAGCCACTCTGCAATGTTATAGTTGAAGGTGTTCGGGCCCATGTAGAATGGTAGTGGGGACAGGGCATCACCTTGGTATAGGTCGCATTAGATGCTGTCTTTTGCATTGGTCCTAGATTGATCTCTAATTGTCTTCTACCTTCTTGTTGAATTCTTGATGAAGGCTCTAGTGAACTTTTCCTGTTGTACAGTTTCAAGCACTCCAGGTGCTTAATACTGTATATGCAACAACTCACATGTGTGGCATAAACTCATTGTCTTTCTTGTAGTCAGTCCAGACAGGTTTGTTACTCTGACGTCACGTGTGCCGCAAAATGGTACCACTGATGGGAAATCTGCTTTGACTCAATCTTTTTTGTTACTACTGTTTTTCTTTTAACTTTTTTTGCACCTAACTGCACACCCACGCTACGGGCATGACCACGACACACTTGTGGAGTTTTCTGTGTCACTGCCTTGCCATCATGCCATTCTGCCATCGTGGTCCAGTCCTTCCAGCCTCTGGCTCAGACTCCGGACTGTCATGGTGGCCGTCTCCATGATCCTCCATGTGCCTGCACGGACCAAACTCTACGGACCTGTTTGGTTCTACGGGGAACATTGGAAGTTCTCCGTCCATTGGACCCAGTTTTGGAGGGTAGTCTGGGAGGGGAGCTGCTGTGGTCCTTATTATCATCAAGCTGCTGAAGGGACCTGCTGACAGGACCTGCTAATGCTGCTAACAAGACCACACTGCTAACTGAACCATACTGCTATCAATAGGATGCTGCTAACTGGACCATGGTGCTAAGAGAACCTCACTGCCAACAGAACCACTCTGCCAATAGGACCATGCTGCTGTAGATGTTTTTCTTTTTCACTTTTGGCACATTCTTTGGTATATGTTGTTGCTGGTTTTGTTTGTTTGTTTGCTTGTTTATTGGAGAGTCGAGACAGTTCTTCTTGTCCTAAAACATTTCATTGCATTGTTGACCTTTTGCATATGACAAATAAACCAAACCTGAAACCTATGTCTGGTTTTACAGACTGAAGCGACTGTTGGGTTAACCAGGTTTTATTTCCCAAGATTCAGATTTGAGTTCAGTTTAAGCATTTAGTTGGGTTAGTAAATGTAAGAATAAACTGTAACCATTCAATATCTTTACAAAAATATGACATGAGCATGCTGCCCTGTGCTCATCCCTGAATCCATTCATTAGCTGTTTATGAACTCATAAAGCTAAAATAGGCAGTGGCAGTACCCAGAATGCCTTGTTCTGGGGAGCCGTATGCACTTGTGCTTTGCTAATGAGCACATCCAGGGGACATTTCGTGTAGAGGCAATGCACGCACACACACACGACTGGCATTCCTCTCACACAACTGCAGAGAAGTCTCCTGAGAAAGACCGCTGCCAGGCACGAAAACGGAGAGCTGGAGAAGGGAGAGAAAGAACAGAGCAAGAGGTGAGGGAGAGATGTATGCGGGGGAGGAGGAGGGGAGAGAGAAATGGAAACCACGTTTTCTTTTTTCCTGTTTTTCTCCCCTTTTTTATTTTTCTCTCTGCAACACAGAGCTGTTTTGTCCTTTGCGCTCGTGCCTTCACTTCTCGCTTCACTTTGATAGGTTTCAGCACACTTGACTGTATTGACTGCAGTGTTGGCAAGCACGAGGACAAATCAATTAAGAGTCGACTGATACACTGTCTGAGTAGGCCCCTCCTCTTGCCACCCCCCCGCCCTCCTGCCTTGCCACCATACCCATTCTCAATGTCAAATAGGAGCAATTAAAAACCAACTGTAGCCCACGATGTGACAGTAATGGCCATAATGGATTGTCGTCAAGGTTCAGACACCAGATAATGTTGTTGTTTATCTTGATGATTGTTGTTGTTTATTCATAAGCTTGGGAATCCTCACCACCCCACACCCCCTCCCTTCTTTTGACAACCCTTCACCACCAGTAGCCCATGCCAAAACACAAACAGACGTCTGTGGTACTGAAAGGTGGCCATCTGTCCAATCAGGGAATCAAGTCAATAAGGAGAACCAGTTTGGGGGCAAGACCTGATCTGGAAGACATTAGCATGTGAATTAGTTTTTGACTCAATGCCAAAGCCAGCAGCCTAATGGCTGCCAACTAGATGACAGCATTCCTCTAATCGATGGCTTAATAAATATACAGAAACATATGGGGAGATCATGAGCACGAGCTGCGCTGCTTCATGCTGATCCAGTTTCACACAGATTTCCCAGCTTCTGGCACATTTTTAACCAGACAGCAACAAAATTCAACATACAATGAGACATTTAAATAAAGATGAGGTTTAGTTTAGGATGAGCCAAAGCCTTTTGGAGCTGAAGTTAATTTTCTCACAGTGGAGGACCAGAACTGCTGATTAGCATGTGAATGGTTAGACGCTTCAAGTGACTGTGAACCTGTGCCGTATTTGTTAAAGTTGATCAATGTTTTGAACTAAGTGCAATTCTCAGATAAATGCTTTGCTTCCGTCTCTACATAGAGAACTTTACTAATTGGCATTTATAATGTAGGTGAATGTTTCTGTTCAGTGCCCTGAGATGACTTCTGTTGTGACTTGGTGCTATATAAATTAAACAGAAGTGATGCTACGCTTGTTTAATTTAGGAAGTTACAACTGGCCAATAGGAGCAACAGCATCAGGGCACAATAATCTCTGTTGGTCTGCTGATTTTAGTATTCTAGTATTCTACAGTGCTTTACAGTTTAGCTTTTTTTGTTTTGCAATTTTAAAACCATTTTCTTTAATTTTTTTTCCTGTATTCATCTTAATTTATACGCTTTTTAAAAATTATTGTCCATTGTTGTCATCACTTTTTGTTAAAAACAGGTCTCCCTTGTAAATGAGTCCTCGAGGCTCAATGACACTAACCTGTATAAATAAAGGTTGAATGAATGAATGATTTGATTTAATTTTTATTATTTGCAAATTAGTATTCATTCAACCTTCATTTAAACAGGTTAGTCTCATTGAGCCTCGAGGACTCATTTACAAGAGAGACCTGGAAAGAGTATAAGAACCATTTGATTCATTTTCATAAAGTACTTCTATTTTGTGTTC
>JBBPBX010002705.1:12950-24329 GCA_038048925.1 Garcialebias charrua | reverse complement strand
CCTCCATCTGTAGGGCTTCATTGATGTGAGAAGTCACATACAAACTACAAACCGGATTCCAAAAAAGTTGGGACACTAAACAAATTGTGAATAAAAACTGAATGCAATGATGTGGTACCAACATCTAATATTTAATTCAGAATAGAACACAAATCACAGATCAAATGTTTAATCTGAGTAAATGTAACATTTTAAAGGAAAAATATGTTGATTCAAAATTTCACAGTGTCAACAAATCCCAAAAAAGTTGGGACAAGTAGCAATAAGTGGCTGGAAAAAGGAAATTGAGCATATAACAAACAGCTGGAAGACCAATTAACACTAATTAGGTCAATTGACAACATGATTGGGTATAAAAAGAGCTTCTCAGAGTGTCAGTGTCTCTCAGAAGCCAAGATGGTAAGAGGATCACCAATTCCACCATTGTTGCGCAGAAAGATAGTGCAGCAATACCAGAATGGTGTTACCCAGCGTAAAATAGCAAAGACTTTTAAGTTATCATCATCAACCGTGCATAACATCATCAAAAGATTCAGAGAATCTGGAACAATCGCTGTGCGTAAGGGTCAAGGCCGTAAAACTCTACTGGATGCTCGTGATCTCCGGGCCCTTAAACGTCACTGCACCTCAAACAGGAATGCCACTGTCAAGGAAATAACAGAATGGGCTCAGGAATACTTCCAGAAAGCATTGTCAGTGAACACAATCCACCGTTGCAGCTGAAACTCTACAGTGCAAAGAGGAAGCCATTTCTAAGCAAGCTCCACAAGCTCAGACGTTTGCACTGGGCCAGGGGTCATTTAAAATGGAGTGTGGCAAAATGGAAGACTGTTCTGTGGTCAGATGAGTCACGATTTGAAGTTCTTTATGGAACACTGGGACGCCATGTCATCCGGACCAGAGAGGACAAGGATAGCCCAAGTTGTTATCAACGCTCCGTTCAGAAGCCTGCATCACTGATGGTATGGGGTTGCATGAGCGCTTGTGGCATGGGCAGCTTGCATGTCTGGAAAGGCACCATTAATGCAGAGAACTATGTTCAGGTTCTAGAACAACATATGCTCCATCTAGACGTCATCTCTTTCAGGGAAGACCCTGCATTTTTCAACAAGATAATGCCAGACCACATTCTGCAGCAATCACAACATCATGGCTACGTAGGAGAAGGATCCAGGTACTGAAATGTCCAGCCTGCAGTCCAGATCTTTCACCTATAGAGAACATTTGGTGCATCATAAAGAGGAAGGTGCAACAAAGAAGGCCCAAGACGATTGAACAGTTAGAGGCCTGTATTAGACATGAATGTAGAGCATTCCTATTTCTAAACTTGAGAAACTGGTCTCCTCTGTCCCCAGACGTCTGTTGAGAAGAAGGGGGGATGCCACACAGTGGTAAAAATGGACTTGTCCCAACTTTTTGGATTTGTTGACACCATGAAATTTTGAAACAACACATTTTCCCTTAAAATGAAACATTCTCTCAGTTTAAACTTTTGATCTGTGATTTGTGTTCTATTCTGAATAAAATATTAGATGTTGGCACCTCCACATCATTGCATTCAGTTTTTATTCACAATTTGTTTAGTGTCCCAACTTTTTTGGAAACCGGTTTGTATTTTTCCCACCCAAGCAATACAGTCCTACAGTGGACCAATCAGTTTGTTGGTGATAAGATGGTTTGGGGGCTGTCCTCTCCTCCCAGTCACCCACAGCCAAAGGGTTCAAGACATTAAAGTGTACTGCTTGGTGGGGAAAACAGTTTGTACGTGACTTCTGCGATTGATGAAGCCCTACGGCTGGAGGGCGAAACGTCTCTCAACAAACAAACAAACAAACAAAAAAAAAAGGAACTGTCCAGATGACCTGACTGAAAATTGTTGGATTTCTTTACCTGGATTACTGAGCATGAACTTTGACATAAAAACAAAGAAAATTCCTAGAATGAGAATAAAAATATTTTCAAGATTCAAAACCTTCATATTGTATTCAATTGGTTCTACACCAGTATATTTTCAAACAATTAGTGTCCATCATTTTTTTCAGAAGGAAAGATTATTCACGAGTGACGAACGGTCAGTGCAGCTGACAATCTCCTCAGTAGATGCACACATTTATAAAATTTAAATGATCTATCTGTATATTGATGCTAAACCCTCTGTTAATGCAACTAACCCTTGAATCCTAACATGCCAAACTGTGTTGAAGCTTCCCTTATTTAGTAATAGTACTAATAAACAGCATTTTCAACCTTTAGAGCTCAGTTGTGACTGTGTTGCAGAGCAGATAACTGTCTTCACACGAGATGAATCTGAGAAATGCTGAAATCTTCTCGGTGTGCAAACATTACACTATCACTTCAGCAGCTCTAATTGATCATGTTACATCACATAGTCCAGGTAAAAGTATGGATCACTATTCATCAGCTTTCATACACATGATACTGATGTTTTGCGTCTTTACACACTTCTCTGTTTTGTTGCTTTCCTCTTCTTCTGCTGATACGTTTTAATCTCATGTAATGTTGAGATCACCTGGGGCCTCATGTATCAACCGTGCGTGCGCACAAAAACATTGCGCACGTCACTTTCCACGCAAAACCCCGTATGTAACAAAAATGAAATGAACGTGAATATCTGCGCATCCAAGTACATTTCCACGCCAGCTCCCCTGCTGGCGTACGCACGTTTCTGTGGTTATTGTTCCTTTGGCGACACTTACAGGTGATTCAGAGAAACTGAAGCCCCACAGTCTGTGGTTGACTTTAAGAGCGGCTTGAAGACCTTTCTTTTCAACCGAGCTTACACTACCTCCTCATGATTCTACTTTTGATCATAGCTGATACTGTTGTTGATTTTAATTGTTTATTAAATGTTTTATTGACATTTAATTCTGTTGCACCTTGTAGCACTTTGAGATTTTCATTAATGAAAAGTGCGTTATAAATTGAATTCATTATTATTATTATTATTATTATTATTATTATTATTATTAACTGTTCATGATGTGAAAATGATTAATATTCCCATCAAACACACGATTAACAAGTATTACATCCACATGACGCAGTTAAATAAAGCACGCGCAAAGTTGTGCCAAAAATAAATTTAACAGGAACGGATTCATTCAGCCTTACTGGAGGATATAATAAATACGTAGTGTAACACGCAGAGCATTTATTTATAAACAGATATAATTTTCTGATCTAGGATATGGCTTATCAGCCGTTTCCAGAAATAATCATTTTTCAGTTTGGCACTGCTGCGCTCTGGAGCAACACAGGAGCCGTGCATCACGCACATCAGAAGCAGCGATCAAACTGTTCCCGAGCTATGAGGGAGCTGCAGGCCGATCAGGGCTGTCCAGTCCACACAAAGCCTGATCAATGGAATGTCTCATCCATATGATTCCAAAGGCTGAGTGGTCGCGCTTTGGAGCGCGCGCGCACCCTCGCCGGTGTTACACGGCAGCTGGAGGTGATTCATGATCTGCGTTTATTGTAGATTTCTCCAAAATGACACGTGAAAGTACACCATATATAACTTGTAGGAGAGTAAAGGCTTCACAGACAAACAGATTGCGCACAAGGCTGTGGCGCGCGCAGCGTTTGGAGACTCCAACATCACGTCATGTCATGAAAACTCTCCACTGAGACGCACAGACCCGTTTCTTCATGTCATCTATTAAATAAACAAAGATCTATGTTCTACCAAACATCTAAGTTCCTCTGTGTTTACAGTAATTATGGTAATAAACTCGTGCGCAAAGTTAATATTTTCACTCAGAATGAATGGATGAGCTGGCGCACCAAAGCAGGGTGCGCGCACACACAAATCCGACACACAATCACTCGTTCTTTGTGTGATAAACACATTTTATTACTATTCTTACTTAGGATTATTTTCCTCACTCATATTATATTAAATTCATTATTTTCCTGAATCTAGAAATAATTTCTGATCGCGCAGGGATCAAACAAACATGTCCTTCACACATGCAGGAAGTAATTTGCATCTGTTTAACATATGTAAATGAAGGCGTGTCAGGGGAGGTGTCTCACGTGCGCTCAGTTCCACGTTGGTTGTGATGTACAAAAGGAATGTGCGTGGATTCCGGTGTACGCACAGTTTGATACATCTGGATTGTTTTGTGCGTACACACTTTTCTGGATTTGACCGTGCGGCACTTTTCAGTAGGAAATCCACGCAAGTCTTTGTACATGAGGCCCCTGGTGAACTCTGCAGAAAAGTCACATGCCTTGTCCAAAATGTGTACATTTATTTATAAATGCATCTCATCCAGGTAGTCTTCTGATTGGGTGAGGAGTTCTGACACAGTGTGACTGAATCATTTAAAACCTGATTGTAACATTTATCAAAACAGTTGTCTTCTAAATTTCATTGAAAGTTTCTCTGGTCTTGCAAATCAAACAAACCAACAAACAAATACATAAAGAACGATGACTTCCAAGTAAAAAAAAAAAAAAAGTACCTTAACTTCCAATATTTGATTAAATTGTGCTTCCTGCTTTATTGTAAAACACTGAAGAGTTATTACTATTACTAACAAATCAAAGCCCAGTTGTATTTATGATGAGCATCTTAACCTGGAATGTTTTATTACTTTATAAAATAAGAACACTCTACTGTAACAGACCGCCTTCAATTTATTCAATTTTATCACACAATAATACAGTGTTTATTATCTAATAGTTCTACGTTGTACTGATGTGTGTACAAGTGCTTTGCTCATGCTGGGTGTTTTGTGATGCTGTGTGTAAACAGGCAGGAGGCAGCAGCGGTCTGCTCATGGACCTAGCAGCAAATGAAAAAGCAGTGCACTCAGATTTTTTTAATGGTAAGTCCTTACATTTTCCACGTCTACTCAAATGATCACCCTCTGGGTGTGTTGCATCCTGAACTTTAACTCTTCTTACGTGGCCTCGTACGTTGCAGATAGTTACAAGTGTTTTATGGAGTACTTTTTTTTTGTAGTTTAAAATGATTAAAGTGTCTGATGGAGGACTGAACTGCAAAAGTAACAAAAATATATATACTGTAAATACATGTGTATATATATATATACATATATATATATATTTTTTTTTTGTGTGTGTGTGTGTGTGTGTGTGTGTGGTTAGTTCATTAATGTTGAACAACTTTAACAGCCTTCTTAAAGAGTGTGGTTTTGATTTAAATATCACTACTGAAATACATAAAGTATTTCAAGCTGTTTTTAAAGTGCAACTTTAAAAGTAAACCTGAAAAAAAAAAACAGCCTAATTTGACCGTTAAAGTATTTTATTTGCTAAATTATATTAAATAAGTTAAAGATCGGCCAAGAAGAGTGGTGGCACAGAGGTTGGAGAAGATGGGCCTGTGATTGGAAGGTCGTTGGTTCAACTCCCGGTACCGACAACATCAAAATGTGGGTGGGAAATGTGAAGCACCCACAGCTGTCTCCACCCTCATTTGCCCCACTCTGGACCCTTGAGCAAGGCTCTTAACCCCCACCATCTGCTCCCCCAGGCGCCCTAGAGAGCAGCTCACTGCTCCACACAGAGGGCTATGGTAGCTCTGTGGTCTGTGGTTGCATCAGGAAGGACATCCGGCATAAAAATAATTGCCACGTCTTTGTGCAACTCAGTTCGCTGTGGTGACCCCTGAAGAAGGAGCAGCCGAAAGAAGAAAAAAGTTAAAGATCAGCCGTGGTTATTTTAGTACCATGAGAGACTTGAAGGTGAAAGGTTAAACTCAAGGCAAACAGGAGATTAGTGTAAACCTGTGATCTATTTTTTCCCATAAACCAAATACTGTACTGTACTTGCCGCCGTACACGTCGCACGGCCGTATAAGGCGCATCAGTCCAGATATGTCTAATAAAGTGGAAAAAACATAAATAAGTTGCTTCACTGTACGAATCACATCTATTATGTGTCAACACTGACCTCCTGGAAACGTGGGCTGGTGTTGTGCCAAAAATAGATTGGCTGTCAAATGGCCGCTGCGGGAGTGTGCACAGGAGGATTTTAACAAGAATTTAACAAGATTAACACTTTAAAACAATTATTTGTTTGCTCGACATTATAGTAAAAGTGTGTCTCGGTTGAACTTTTCCTTAATAAATGCACTTTAATGGTTAAATCAGCCCCATTTCTCCTGGGCGGCGCAGCGAACTGCAGCTGATTTGACGTTTGCTCCAGGAGTTCCAGAGATGAAGGTGGCTCTATATGGCAAGCCAAATGTCTCATTAATAGCCACTTTTACCTATTAACAATTATTAATTAATTAATTAATTAATTATTAATTAATTACCTATTAACCTACAGGTAGTCCTCGACTTACGACGTAGATCCGTTCCTGTGCGGCGGCTTAAACCGATTTTCGACGTAAGTCGGAATATATGTACCGGTACATACTGCACCATATACATGTACAGTACTGTATTACAAAGCACTTAGCCTATCCTAACACAGTACCCTACATAATTATCAAAAAACACATACTTTGGGAGCCATAATGAATGGAAAAAAGAGTTAATGGCCTATCAGGATGCTGTTGACGCCGTTCTCCTCAGTCCATCCGTTGTACCTGTATTCCGTTTTCTGTTTACGATGTAAAACCGCGTTCACAGTACAGTACAGTATTCCTCCGCCGTTGCACCGTGTACAGTACAATATTTCCCGCCACCGCACCGCGTACAATACAATATTTTCCGCCGCTCCACAGCGTAAAGTACAATATTTTCCGCCGCTGCTTTACGTTTACGACGTAAAACCGGTCCATCTGCCGTATTCTGCATTCCGTTTACAACGTAAAACCGCGTTCACAGTACTACAGTGCAGTGTATTCCTCCGCCGCTACGTTTACGTCATAAAACCGGTTCATCTGCCGTATTCCGCATTCCGTTTACGATGTAAAACCGCATTCACAGTAGTTTTGTTTTTTGAATGTCCAGAGGACCAGACTTAGCTTTTTTAGAGAGTACAGTGCAGTATTCCTCCGCCGCTACGTTTATGACGTAAAACCGGTCCATCCGCCGTATTCCGCATTCCGTTTACGATGTAAAACTGCGTAACTCGGCTTTTCATAGTAAATTTTTTTTATGGGAGATGCGTCATAACCATGAAACGTCGTAACTCGAGACCGTTGTAACCCAAGGACTACCGTACCTGTATTAATCCTCCAGTAGACCTCAGCGTCCTGGCTTTACGCCACTCTACGTGCGCATTCTGTGTGCATGTGTTCGCTGGCACAGCTCTTCTTTCTTTCTCACGTTAAATGCTCGCGTTTTCGCTCCAAATCCTTGTTGTAATGTGAGCAGCTGCGCGCAGAGGGGACAAACTGAGGTCGCTGATTGGCCACTTGCTGACACGCCTACTGAAATGATTGACAGCTCAGTGAGAGAACTCAGAGAACTCATCATGAGCAGCCCGCTGCAGCCCGCTGCGGCTGCGGTGTTCTGCTGCGGTGTTTCTACTTTATATGTTATAAAAAGTTCTAAGAAATAAAAATAAAAACAGGGAGCGCTTTTCCTGCAGCCCACAGCCCACCAGGAAATATTTAAAACCTCGCGCAGCCAGGTAGGACATGAATTCATTCATTTCAGTCATCGAGTGAACGGAGGAAGAAGCGATTACTTGACTTTTGGCAAAAAAACAAAAGAAAAGGCCCGATCAGCGATAAAGAAGAGGAATTTAATTCATTTGTGTAACATACAAAACAGTCCGGCGCCGGGGAAGTTTATGGTCAGACACCGCGCAAGCGTGCGCGGTCGTAAAAAAAAGAGCTTTGCGCGTTCGTGCCCTGAGGGGCTACGCGGGGCTACGCTTTTGCCTCAGCGTACGTACGTCGTACAGAGGCGTACAGGGAGTACGCACAGGTCTACCGGGGTCTTAACATTTGGCTTGCCATGTTACTCAAGGGCCCTCTAGTGTCTGAAAATGGTAGTGTTCAATATTTTCCATGTCAGAATGAATGAAATTGTCAGATCTCAGCAGAAAATTGGTTATAAATATGGGAAAAAAAACGTATAATATTCGCTTTGGTGTATAAGTCGCAGGACGTGCAAATGTATGCAAAAAAGTACGACTTATACAGTGAAAAGTACAGTAGTGTCCACTTATACAGTGAAAAGTACAGTAGTGTCCCACATCAAGGCAACCGTCAACATCAATGAGGACCCTCATCAATACGCATACCGTGAGAACCGATCAACAGAGGACGCCATTTCTTCCGTGGTCCACACTGCTCTCACCCACCTGGATCAGAAAGACTCATACGTGCGTCTGCTCTTTGTGGACTTCACATCTGCCTTCAACACCATGATCCCCCAAACTCTGATAGACAAACTATCTACACTTGGACTAAGCCCCTCTATTTGTAACTGGATACTAGACTTCTTAACAGACAGACCACAGTCCGTGAAGATCCACAACTTCTCCTCCTCCACCATAACCCTCAGCACTGGCTCTCCTCAGGGATGTGTGCTGAGCCCCCTTCTGTTCACTCTGCTCACATATGATTGTACAGCCACACTTCCAGGCTGTCATATTGTTAAGTTTGCAGATGATACAGCGGTGGTGGGATGCATCACAAACAATGATGAGTCCAGCTACAGACAGGAGGTGGAACACCTGGAGAGCTGGTGCAAAGAGAATA
The DNA here is from genome assembly GCA_038048925.1 of Garcialebias charrua. Taxonomy (NCBI): domain Eukaryota; kingdom Metazoa; phylum Chordata; class Actinopteri; order Cyprinodontiformes; family Rivulidae; genus Garcialebias; species Garcialebias charrua. The sequence continues at coordinate 15,673 of JBBPBX010002705.1, read as the reverse complement.
ATCTTCACATGAATGTGAAGAAGACAAAGGAGATGATTGTGGACTTCAGAAGGAACAAACACACCCATGCCCCACTGATAATAGGTGGGTCTGCAGTGGAAGTGGTCTCCAGCTACAAATACTTGGGTGTACACATGAATGATAACCTCAGCTGGAGCAACAACACCACCAGCCTGATCAAGAAAGGTCATCAGAGACTCTACTTCCTCAGACGGCTGAGACGAGCTGGTCTGAGCAGCCCAGTTCTCACCTCCTTCTACAGGTGTGCAGTGGAGAGCATCCTGTGCTCCAGCATCAACGTGTGGCATGGAGGCTGCACAGTTGAAGAGAGGAAAGCTCTGCAGAGAGTGGTGAAGGCTGCACAGAAGTCTGTTGGAGTCAGTCTCCCCACCATCACAGACATTTACACCTCTAGATGCAGGAAAAGAGCCACCTGTATCATGAAAGACCTCACTCATCCAGCACACTCACTCTTTGCCCCACTCCCCTCAGGACGGAGGTTGAGGAGCATCAAGTGTAGAACCACTAGACTGAGGAACAGCTTCTACCCTGAGGCTGTTAGACTCATGAATAAATAAAAATAAAATTAAAATAAACACTGCAAAATATCACATCATACTGATGCTGATCTGTTTTCTTGTTGCTGTGTTCATCTGTGTTCATCTGTGACCATCTGCTCATACAAACTCATGTTCGTGCTGCTGTTTATTCCCACTATATTAGGCTTAGTGTATTACTAGTTGATGTTTTTCTTAGTTAGTTCTCGATGTTATTACTGTTTTTCTCTTTCATTTGTTGTTGGATGTAACTGGGACCTCGTGTACATAATCTCGTTTTCATCTCATGTACCACATGCGGTGCAAATGACAATAAAGACTCTCTGACTCTCTCTGACTCTGACTCTCTCTGACTCTGACTCTGACTCTTTAATCCTCAATAAATATTACTTTTCCCCTCTAAACACCAAATAATGTACGAACATAACAGCCATAGAGGACGCCCCAAAACACCATACTAATCTCTTTTCTGTTTTGCAGCACTGGCTCCAAGTTAAACGATTTTGGCTCGACTGCACATGACCTAGAAATAAAATAGCTGATTTAAAAAAAAGAAGGGGGTACACGAGGGTGGTAAAGTGAGTTTATAGCTGCTTTCAGACCGAAACTCCACAGGACACCTCGCCAGTCAGCTGCTTTAAAACGCCTGCACACATCAGAGCTCCTTCAGATCCCTTGAGATGTTGAAACGAACTTGACAAGTTAAAATGTTGTACTTTTAAGTATTTGACCCGTACATTTAGTCATGACATAAAATTATATGACTTATTAGCTGTAAAATAACCAGGTTGCACCTTATTAGTGTTAGCAGTGTACAACCTGAGGATGAGATGAAATGCTAATCTGACACCTCTGATGAAGAGAAGTTGTGATCAAGCAGTTTGCTGCAGAGTGACGTGTCTTTGGCTTCATCACCAGCAGCAGACTCTTGTGAGCTGCTTCAGAGTCTGTGTTAATTAGATCCTGCTGGTTGGATCTGCTGCCTGCAACGTCCACCTTTCTAACCAGCATCAACTGGTTGAACGTCTGATCCATTCTAGTTTATGTTGTGAATAAACTGCATTTTTTGTGCTACATTCAAACATGTAAATCTAGCAAGTACTTGTCTTCTTAAAAGTCTAATAAAGAATGTTTTTTAGCTAACAAAAATAAAAAAAGTCATAAAAGTTTCTTGTTTTCAGAGTCTCGCCCTTTAATATAATTCACACTATTAATAATAAGAGATTCTTAAAAATTACTTGGATCTCTTCTTCATTTTCTGTGATCATTTCTTCATTTTCTGTGTGTTGTCGTCAGAGACTAGTAAAAAAAAACCATGACCAAAGAAGGGAATAGCTAGAAATGATTTTATATGAAAATCGACCCAAAACCACAACTCTTTATTCTTCATCTTCCCAACAGAAGAGAAGGTTCGACTCATTTTGTGTGACGTATTTTATCCATTATTTATTCCTAAATCTTAAGTGAAAAAGGTAGTAAATAGACCTTTTACCAGTTGACGTCATCGCGCATGCGCACTCGTATTTTTCCAGAATTTTCCGGAAGTCTGGGGGTGACGCGTCAATACTACTGCCAACGGTCGCGGTGGTGACAAGCTCCGTGGATGGTGGTGATCCGTGGATGGTGGTGATCCAAGCTCCGTGGATTACGTTCCTACATTACATCTTGGATATGGGAAACAGACAAAACAGAGAACAACCTCCCGCAGCAGAATGCTACTGGACAGTTGCTAAGCTAGCAGCTAGCTAGGTCTACTACGAGACCTCGCTGTTCCTCAGTCCACTGCCTGTGTTGAAGTTTCAACCTGTTTCAACCTGCGACATGCAAAGAGATTCTTCCTTCAACCCCCCTGAAGAAATAACAGGTGAATAAAATAGCATAAAACATGCAGCTGTATAAAAATGAACAGACCACTGCACTGTTAGCTGTCATCATTTGAACTCTTTCTGCGTTGAAAAAATATACAGTAGTAGTTTCCACAAGACAAACATGTTTTATTAACATTATTTGAGGTCTGACTTTAAAAACATTTCAGCCATTTCTCTGTTTCTGTAAGTTATTCGCACAGTTTTGCTGGGAGCATCGGTGAAATGCTGTCACAGAAAAAAAAAGCAATCCTGTCATCAATGTGTATAAGCATACAGTTTAACTATACACAAGACTGTT
>JBBPBX010002704.1:34601-88283 GCA_038048925.1 Garcialebias charrua | reverse complement strand
GTGGACAAAGGTTTGGACAGAAGTCACATTTAAACTCACACATGATAGTTCACACAGGACAGAAAGCATTTGTTTGTGATCTTTGTGGACAAAGATTTGGATATAAGTCACATTTAAACTCACACATGATAGTTCACACAGGACAGAAAGCATTTGTTTGTGATCTTTGTGGACAAAGGTTTGGACAGAAGTCAACTTTAAACACACACATGATAGTTCACACAGGACATAAAGCATTTGTTTGTGATCTTTGTGGACAAAGGTTTGGACATAAGTCAACTTTAAACAAACACATGATAGTTCACACAGGACAGAAAGCATTTGCTTGTGATCTTTGTGGACACAGGTTTGGACAGAAGTCAGATTTAAACAAACACATGATAGTTCACACAGGACAGAAAGCATTTGTTTGTGATCTTTGTGGACAAAGGTTTGGACGTAAGTCATCTTTAAACAAACACATGGGGATCCATATCATAGAAAAGCAGTTTAACTGAATAATAACCTGTGTTTTGTCTATTTTTAATCTCATATAAAATAACGCATTCCTTTCAGTAATGTTTTTTCTTTGTACCTTTATTACCAAACATTAGATTTTTATATTTGACCACTACGTGGTGCTTTGATTTTTAATATGAGAGCTTCTGTAAAAATCTAGTTCAACTTACACCAGAAGAGGTACATCTTTCATGGTTAGTCACTGAGGAGTCCCGTCTCAACGGTGGACGACAGGTGCAGACAAGCTACACAGCTAAATGCACAGCAAACGGTTAAAACGTGCTGCAAACACATGAATAATCCTAACTCCTAACCAATAAAACAAATGCAACAGAAAAAAGGTCTTCAATCACAGAAAATAAATGAAGAAACACACAATCAAAAAAGAAAAACATGCTGCACCAAAAACACCAAAACAACTGAAAATGAGATGTGTTAAAAACAACAACAAAAAAAGTATACAGACCACTAGTGGGGCTTGTCCACCAAGTCACATTGGACCAGACGCCCTGTAAATACATTTTAGCTGAGCTGCCACTTTCTAAAGTCATAATACTTTCATAGTATGCAAGGATATATAAAATGTCTCAAGTAAAGAGAGGTTTTGGTAATGTAAGTGTAGGAGGACAACGGAGTGTCTCCAGGATGTAAGAAATGTTTTGTTGAAAACAATGTGGAAATCCACGATGAAAGTGAAATCGCAAATGGATTTAATAATTATTTTGTGAAAGTCGGATCTAACCTTGCTGGAAAAATACCAAAATTGGACACAAGTACGGGTCATTCTATTAATAGTAGTGTAAATAGCATGTTTCTAAAGGGAACCGACAAGGAAGAAATACTGATGGTAGTCAAAAAAATTGCTGATATAAGATCAAAAGACTGTGAAGATATGGACATGATGGTTATGAAAGAAATCATAAGTTATGTTATCGAGCCATTCACATATATTTGTAATTTGTCATTTTCATCTGGAATATTTCCGAACAGAATGAAAATAGCTAAGGTGGTTCCTCTTTTTAAGAATGGTGACAGGTGTCTATATAACAACTACAGACCTATTTCATTGCTGCCACAATTCTCAAACATTTTAGAAAACTTATTTGTATTTAGATTTGACCTTTTTCTAGATAAACATAACATTTTAAGTAACAGTCAATATGGGTTCAGATCAAATAAATCAACTTCCATAGTTCTTATGGAGTTGACGGAATATGTAACTGCAGCAGTGGATCAAAAACCATATTGTGTTAGTGTGTTTGTTGATCTAAAAAAGGCGTTTGATACAATTGACCATACTATTCTACTTGGAAAATTGGATAAATATGGTATCAGAGGACCTGCTTTGCAGTGGATACGTAGCTATTTGCATGACAGAAAACAATTTGTACAAATAGATTATTTAAGATCTGGACTCTGTAGTGTTTCATGTGGAGTGCCACAGGGCTCTGTATTGGGACCAAAGTTGTTTATTTTATGTATCAATGATCTGATGGATGTGTCTGGTATTCTCAATTGTGTCCTTTTTGCTGATGACACCACTTTTTTTTATTCGAGTTATGACTTGGAAAAATTGTTAGAGTTAATTAATAAGGAGTTTGTCAAGATACAAACTTGGTTTGATTTAAATAAGCTATCATTGAACACAGATAAAACAAACTATATGATTTTTAGTAATGAAAAGATATCTTCTGCTGTTCCTTTCATAATTAATGGTGTTGAAATATGTAGTGAATGAAACAAAGTTTTTGGGAATAATTATTGATGATGAACTGTCTTGGAAGCAGCACATAAATTCTGTTAAAACAAAAATATCTAAATCCACGGCTGTATTATACAGAGTGAAAGACTTATTGAACGATAAAGCCTTGTATTTGCTGTGTAATGCAATAATTGTACCACATTTGAATTACTGTGTTGATGTTTGGGGAACAGCGTGCAGAACTATAACAAAGCCTATTATTATCTTACAGAAAAGAGCTATAAGAATCATAACAAGAGTGCATTACTGTCATCCATCTAATATATTGTTTTCTAAAATGAAACTATTGAAGTTCTATGATCTGGTGGAATATAATGGAGTCCTCGAGTTACGTACGAGTTACGTTTCTACGCACTGTTCGTATTCCGATTTTGACGTAAGTCGGAAATCGGTACACGTGGCGTTCGTAAGTCCGGATTTTTTTATGTAAGTCGGAACTCAGATCACGTGGCGTTTGTACGCTGCGCCGCACACCCGTTTATCGACATGAGACTGAACAAGCGTACATCTTCTTCTTCTTCTTTCGGCTTTTCCCTTTTCAGGGGTCGCCACAGCGAGTCATCCTCCTCCACCTCACTCTGTCCTCTGCATCCTCTGTCCTCACTCCAACTACCTTCATGTCCTCTCTAACTGCATCCATATATCTCCTCTTTGGCCTTCCTCTGTGTCTTTTTCCTGGCATCTGCATTTCTAACATCCTTCTACCAATATACCCACTGTCCCTCCTCTGGACATGTCCAAACCATCTCAGTGTGTCCTCCCTAACTTTATCTCCCAGTTGTTCAACATGTGCTGTACCTCTGATGATCTCATTCCTGATCTTATCCATCCTTGTCACTCCTAAGGAGAACCTCAGCATCTTCATTTCTGCTACTTCCAGTTCTTTCTCCTGTCTTTTTGTCAATGACACTGTCTCCAGACCATACAACATAGCTGGTCTCACCACTGTCTTGTAAACTTTTCCTTTGACCTTTGCTGACACCTTTTTGTCACAAATCACTCCTGAAACTTTTCTCTGAACATGACAAATACTGAACAAGCGTACATACTGGTCCATAAACATGCACAGAACTTTATTTACAAATGGTTAGCTAACCCATTACACCACACATTCATCTATAAACACAGCATGTACTAGCGTTCGGAGCGCGTTCATAAGTCCGGATTGTCGTAAGTCAAGGACTCCCTGTATTCTTTTACTAATGTATGAAGCACAGAATCAAACACTACCTCCGAATATTCAAAAACATTTTGTAAAGAGGGAAAGCAGTTATAACTATAAGGGAACTGACATTTTTGTTAAACCACGTTATAGAACAAGTTTTAGGAGTAGGTCTACATTAATACAGTGCATACGGTAGGTATGTGGAATGGTTTGGATAATAATGTCAAAAAGGCTAAGTCTGTGTTTATATTTAAGAAATTGATTGAGTGAACTTTTGAAAAAATATATATAAACGGTGAAAATTATAAGTACCATATATTTGTGAATTGTAATAAGTTACATAATTGGTTCATGGATAATTATTGTTTAAAATTCTCTGATGCATGCTCAATAATCCAGGTAGAAAAATCTAAAAAAGCTAAGTCTGGTCCTCTGGACATTCAAAAAATAAAACAAAGCAAAAAAAAATGTAGAAACGTTTCGTCTTTCATCCGAAAGACTTCCTCAGTCTGAGTTGCTGTATTCAGCTCAGTCTTATAAATAGCACCCTCTCACAGTGGATCAACCAGTTGGCTGATGACAGCCGAAACCAGCTGCTCACATGATCAAGGAGGACCATCACGTCCACATCTGAGCTGAATGCAGCAACTCAGACTGAGGAAGTCTTTCGGACGAAAGATGAAACTTTTCTACATTTTTTTTTGCTTTGTTTCGTTTTATTTTTTGAATGTCCAGAGGACCAGACTTAGCTTTTTTAGATTGTTTGAATTGATTTTGTTTAAAAAGGGGCAGATATAAGATTTTTTTTCTTCTGCTTCCTTTCATTTTAAATTTGTTTTTTTTTCTTCTTAAAATGATTTTGTAAATATATTTTTTTGTGTTTTAAATTTGAAATGAACAAATAAATAAATTTAAAAAATGTGAGAACAGAGTTGCCTGTTACGTTAATTCACGGATTCTCTTCTTTTTGGATTAAACAATAAACTTGTGTGACCATTAAGTGATGAAAGAGTAATAATAATAATAATAATAATGAATTCAATTTATACTGCACTTTTCATTAATAAAAATCTCAAAGTGCTACAACAAATAAAACAAGTGATAAAATCAAGTAAAATCAATAATAATATCAACTAAGATTAAAGACAGAATCATGTGGAGGCAGAATAGGCCTACTTAAAAAATAAATAAATAAAACAAGTGATAAAATCAAGTAAAATCAATAATAATATCAACCAAGATCAAAGATAAAATCATGTGGAGGCAGAGTGCTATGAGACGTTTAAAACTGACCCATCAGGAAATGCGGCCATTTATTTAATCATCAAAATAACATCATATCATTTACACAGATTTATTGATTTACAATTTCCTATAAATTGACTTCAGCACAGATGGAAATCACGCGTTCGTAATTTTTTGGAACAACAGAATCAAGTAATGAGATGGTAAATTACTTAATTTCTGAAGGCTTTTAGCTTATTTGTTACTGGCAAGAGATAAGGTTTTCTCGTCCTAGTGTCTGCGTCAAATTGGACCGAGTAGTGGCAAGTAGTTCCGGTTGAGTTTCAGAATAAAACATTCCTTTAGAAATAATTTTCATTCAAATCTTTGGAGCTTTTAAGCTCAAGGTGGATGTACGGTGACGGGCCGTAAATCCTTGCTGATGGACGAGACCTTTGGCGCATGGCCGAACGTCCATACAGCTTAGGAGAAAGTTTCACATCTCCCTCTCTAGCAAACTTGAGGAAGAAACAGGAAGTCAGATTTTATAAAAGAGGGCTGTGACTTGCCTCTCCCAGGGACTAGGCAGGGAATTAGATGAGGTCAAGGGGGAGGAGAGACAGGTTAGTTTAGGTCAGAAGGAGAAGCTCAAGTGTTAGACTTCAGGCGCCAGCTTCTTGATGTACTGATTAACTTGTCTTAACACTTTTTTAAACAAATACTAACGATCAACTTGACATGACCTTGGCCTAAACAGAGTCTTTCTTTATCACAATCTGAAATGTAGAATCAAAAATTACTTTTGAGTAAAACATTAGCTTGCATGATGAAGTTGAAAGAAATCATTATACTGTTCCACAGTCGACTCAAATAAGTGATTACTTCAACATTAAAATAATAATAATAATTGTCTATTCTTGTCATCTGCGTATGTTTCCCATACACAGACGAAATTCGTCTCTGCATTTAACCCAACCACCTACCAGGTGGTGCAGTGAGCAGCCATAGAAAGCACTCATAATGATATGAAATAAACATCATAAAATAAAGAAAAAGATACACAAATTAAATTGTTTCTTTTTCTTAACTATACAGTTACTTTAATTTTTGAAGTGTCCTCATAATAACTTTGATAAAAGTCTTTTGATTATCAAAATATTTAATAATAATAAAATGAAAGAAGATTATTCTTTGATTATTTGAATCAAGATTAAAATTAAAGAGTCTCTTGGTGAGATAAGTTGTGTCCTGGATTCAAATTAATTGGATAAACATTCTTCCCTTGAGGGTTTTCCAACAAAAGGTGTCTCACTGACAGTTTCAGAGGCCTCAGGTGTACCCCTACATAAGGAAACAAAAAGTAGTAGCTGTTAAAGGTAAAGTAAGGCAGAACATTAAACATTGGCAAGACAATGGCTTTAAATGATGTAATTTGCTATTTCATAGGAAAACCAGTGACAATATATTACAATAAACATGAAAAGGAAAGCACTAGATAATTTTACCACAATTTGAAATTGGAAATGGTGAGTAAGGTTATCAAAACAAGCAGTAAGTCCAGCTAAGATTATCTGGCACATTTGTAAGATCTGCCAATGTATAATAGAAATACTAACACTCTAAAAACTGCTGGGTTGACAACCCAATATGTAACCCAGTGCTGGGTCAAATTTGGACCGAGCCAACTCTGGATTGTTTTAACTCAACAGGGTTGGGTTGATGGTTTGACCCAGCAAGCTGGATTAGGGCAACTACCCAATGATTGGGTTAAATTGACCATTGTTCAAAGTTAAAGTTACCCAAAACTGAGTTGAAACCCAACACAAGGGTTATTTTACCACCATATTTTGCTTAAAAACATGATTTTTTTTTTTTACTTTAAAATCCACCATATACAAACTGGATTAAAAACAATCATATTACCTCAAAAGTACTTTTATTTCCAAATGATATATACTGTATATGGCAACAGAATTCATATATGAAAGTTTCAAGGCAGACAAGTCAAGAAAGTATACAATTCATTAAAACAGCTCCCTTACTTCAGTTCATTCTTTGATTACAGCTCCAAAAATACACATTTATACACAAGAAATAATTTAATGTAAACGGTTTTACAGCAAACACGCAAAAAAAATTGCAGCCATTTAACAAGTGACTATATCAGTACTTTAATAAAATGATAACAGGAAAAACTGTAGGTCAGAACATTTAATGATTCTTTATGAGGATTATTCACCCTTCCATTGCAGCTAACTGGACCCTCATTAATTTTATTAGATTTGATTCATGTCCAGGGATTCCATAGATAACAATGTGAAGAAAATCCCAAACTGGGCACATGACTTTGTTTAGTTTACATCAAAAACACACAAAAAACTTTAAAAAGCCATCAACAGCAGCACCCACAAGAAATGGATGCTCCATAGCAGTTCCATTTATGATAACAAAAGCTTGGGAACAACATTGCCTGTCCCCAAGCTTGAGTACGTACAGATACTCTGTTGCTGCATCTTCAAGATCCTCCACCATGTGTGTCCCAACCTGATGGAGGGAAAAGACATAAAGCAAGCCATTAGTGATTTAAAACATAAAGATGAACATTCCCCATTAATAATTTTCTACTGATTCTTGTTTGATACAAAACCTCACTATTGAATATGACACACCTAGGTTTACGTACACTCTAAAAAAGCTAAGTCTGGTCCTCTAGACATTCGAAAAGTTAAAAGTTTTATTTGTAACCTAATGTGTTTGTTTTGTGTTTTAGTGTCAGTGAGGAATAAACTGATGTTCTGACCCGTCCAGAACCCAGTCTGACTGGATGATGGGTCCAGCTGACAGCAGGTTCTGGTTCCAGAGGACCTCCTTGTTAGAAAGTCACACAGACCTGAGTTCAGTTTTCTTGTTTCTCCTCAGAGACTCTGAGAGCAGACACGATGCGTTCAGGGACACCTCTGAAGTGTAGGACACTATTGTTTTTATGATGGTTTCACTTCATCAAAGTGAACTCCAGTTCATGTTCAGGTGAGAAGAGATCCTGAAGAAACTGAGTGACATGATTGAATCTGAGGAGATTTCACACCAACTTCACTTTATTAAAGATTGTTCTGATGTTTGAACAATAAAACCTCAGAGCCTCCTCACCTACAGGACTGGACCCAACCAGACCCTGTGGAGCTCCAGCTGTGTCCAGCGGGCCTGTTCTCAGAACCTCCCTCACAGCTGCAGCAGCTGGAAGGAGCTGTAACTGTGAGAAGTTTCAGGCCATGAGGAGAGAGCGTGTTGAAGAGAACAAGCTGGACTGAAGAAACGTGGAGGCTGAAGGAACGACACCTTTGTCTTGGTGTGACTTCAAGAGTCTGTTTCCACGGTTCAGAACCAGGAGACGAGGAGTTTGGACCTTCATGGAGGATCTGATGAAGTGATGAAGGTCCTCTTCATCCTCTTAGGTCCACACAGGAAGTGTGTGTCCATCTTCATGACTTTGGGGCTTCTTGCTGTTGGACTTGGACAGATGACCTCTGCTTCACCCTCCAGTTGCCCTTGGGTGGTGTTGGCTCAGGGCAGCTGGAGGGTTTAGAGCACCAGCTCTTACTTTAGTTCAACTTCTCCTTCTTGTCTCCAGTTTTTGGGAGGAGTAGATGTTGTGGTGGTGGACTAGATTACACTTTGTGTGTTCCTCCTCTAATCAAGGCAGGTTGCAGGTTCAAATCCTATTTGCCCAGAGGGCCTGAAAGCGGGCAGGCTGGATCTGGACAGAGAAGGTGGAAGTGGAGCTCGGACCTCCTGGAACATTCTGGATCAACGACAGGAGAAACCCCTGGTGGAGCTTTGATGAAAGTGGATTTTGATGGAAGGAGTCTGAGGTTGTCGGGCACAGATCAGGACCAGAAACATCTGGATCTGGAACCAGAAACATCTGGATCTGGGACCACATTTAACTCTTTGGGCCCTCTGATGTGGCTCTTTTACACATTATTTATTTATTTATTTATTCTCTTTATAATGTTTCCTCCTGTCTCGACACTGAAACATGTTTTTAAAGAGAAGCTGCAGCTCAACACACACGTGTCCTTTTTATAGATTACAGCTGTTTCACTTCACATGTTGTTGTTTCAGAAGGATGTGAAATAAATAAATATATTTTAGTTTTGTGTCTCTGAAGTGAAGGTCAGAAAAGAAGCAGAGGTCCATGAATCATGGAGGTGATGAAGACGAGGAGTCACCAGAATATAGAAGACTTGAAGAATCCAGTCCTGAATGTGACGTTTTACAAACCAGCTGAAGCTTCTGAAGGTTTTATTAACTAGAAACTGTTCAAACATCAGACTTCCTCTGAAGATGAACACTTCTAGAGAACATTCATTTGAGGTGAAAGTTTCATCGTCAACATTTTAATTTTTGTTCACACTAGTTTAGTGTTTAGTTTGTCTTACCTACTAAAATACATTACGATATATCTTAAAATAATAAAACAGTTGAACTTCACTGATCAAGTGCAGATTTATGTGAAGTTTGATCAATTAAAAATGTAAAGGAAATGTGGACACCTTGTAACAGCTGTTTACACTAACTGTTCAGAGTTATGTGATAAATGTTGACCGACCTCAATCAAAAGAATAATCTGAGTTCTTCAACAATATTCTGTTCCCCTCGCTCCAACAAAGACAAGAATCTGGTCAGTTCAAATCACAATTCAGTAACGTTTATTTTCAGTTTGAATAATGATAATATGAAATTAAAGCAAATGTGAAATATAATAACAGTGTTATCTCAAAAGGGTAAATATTAAATAGCTTAAGACTTTTAGAAGAGGTTTTATCTAAAATTTAAGACTAAAGTTTTAGCTCTAACGTTAAAATTTAGGTCAACTTTCTCTCAGATTCATGAACTTAAATGACATGTAAGAAAACAGTTGTCACTTGTTCTCATCAGAAGGAAGATGTTTGTCCTACCAGGAGACGTCCATCTCTCATTAGCACAATGGATGTGATGAAGTGAGGCAGGAGGTTCACGTTGTCACTGGAAGAGGGATGTTATTCCTTGAGGGACCACGTCTCTTCCAGCAGGCGGTTGTGCCTCATCACTCACGGGGTGTTTGAGGGTTACCAGGACTTTTCTCCATCTCTCAGCTCACTGGATCGGAGTCCTCATGGACTTCTGGGCTGGCTCAGAGCAAACTCTCCACCAGGACATCCCACTTCTGCCAGCTTCGGACAACTTCTCCCCCTGAGACCGCTCTCCAACTCTGACCTTACGTGTCAGAGAACCAATCAAAATGCAGCTACCAACAGAGTGGGTGTGAACCAGCTGCATATCATTAATTTTAATGACACCCTCCTCTTAAAATCTCAGAGGGGAACAATACGTTTGTTGACATGATACAGGCAAACCTTGTTTTGTATCACACCGTTCTCTTAGAAAATGTACGTTTGGTTCCTGACACATTGAAAACAGTGGGTTACTTCCATCGTTACTACGGCAACTACAGTTCTGTTATCCCGAGGCCATGCTAGGGTTCTGTCATTTGTTGATACTGAATTCTCTTGGACACTGAATGTCTGTTCCTTGCCAGCAAAGATTAGCACAAAGGGTTATTATTAACACAGAAGGTTAATGATTATAGTCAGTCTGGAGCCAGGGTGGTCCAGGATGTCGACTCATCCTGACTTGGAGATTTAGCCCAGTGGGGTAGAAGAGATGTGTCTCTGAGGATGTTTTGTCTTTTGAGGGATGTTGGTTGGACGTTACATTCCCCCACTTGCGATTTACAACTTGGGTACCTTGTTGGTGAATCACAACTAACAGCGTCCTTGCTTTAGGAGTATTCCAAAGAGTCACAGTTGATAGTTCCAAAAATAAACAGGAAGTTGAGGGTATTCCACAAACTCCAGCTACAAGTACTTGGGTGTGCACCTGAACGACAACCTCAGCTGGAGCATCAACACCACCAGCCTGATGAAGAAAGATCATCAGAGACTCTACTTCCTCAGGCGGCTGAGATGGAAGTTCAGTCGTCACCTCCTTCTACAGGGTGCAGTGGAGAGCATCCTGTGCTCCAGCATCATGGAGTGGCATGGAGGCTGCACAGCTGCAGAAAGAAAAGCTTTCAGGATGGGAAGAGAAACATCTTTAGCTTCAGAATAGAAGTCCACTTGTTTTGTTTTTTAACCTTCTTTTAGGTCAAAGTCCAGAAGACCTTTCTCTTCAACACTTGAACTTCTGCTTGGGTTTTGTTTCTAGTTTTATTTTTTACTAACATATTTCTGAAAATGAAAAGGATCAAATAGACGACCCACACAGCTGTTAATGAACACACTGAGATGAGAGACCAGTCTTTCCTCGGTCCTCTGGTTCTGGAGTCCAGGGGCCTCATGTATCAACCGTGCGTGCGCACAAAAAACTTGCTTACGTCACTATCCACGCAAAACCCCGTATGTATCAAAACTGAACTGAACGTGAATATGTGCGCATCCAAGTACATTTCCACGCCAGCTCCCGAGCACGCGTACGCACGTTTCTGTGGTTCTTGTTCCTTTGGCGACACTTACAGGTGATTCAGAGAAACTGAAGCCCCACAGTCTGTGGTTGACTTTAAGAGCGGCTTGAAGACCTTTCTTTTCAACCGAGCATACTATACTCCTCATGATTCTACTTTTGATCATAGCTGATACTGTTGTTGATTTTAATTGTTTTATTATTTGTTTTATTGACATTCAATTATGTTGCACCTTGTAGCACTTTGAGATTTTCATTAATGAAAAGTGCGTTATAAATTGAATTCATTATTATTATTATTATTATTATTATTATTATTATTATTATTATTATTATTATTATTAACTGTTCATGATGTGAAAATGATTAATATTCCCACCAAACACACATGATAACAATTATTACATCCACATGGACGCAAATAAAGGACGCGCAAAGTTGTGCAAGAAATACATTTAACAGGAACGGATTCAGCCTTACTGGAGGATATAAAAAATAGTGTAACACGCAGATCATTTATTTATAAACAGATATAATTTTCTGATCTATGATATCATGGCTTATCAGCCGTTTTCAGGAATAATCCTTTTTCATTTTGGCACTGCTGCGCTCTGGAGCACAACGCGTGCAGAAGCAGCGATCAAACTGTTCCTGAGCTTTCCAGATAGCTGGCAGGTCGATCGGGACTGTGCCAGTCCAGTCCACACAAAGCCTGACCAATGGAATGTCTCATCTATATGATTCCAAAGGCTGAGTGGTCGCGCTTTGGAGCACGCGCACCCTCGCCGGTGTTACACGGCAGTGGAGGTGTTTAATAATCTGCGTTTATTGTAGATTTCTTCAAAATGACACGTGAAAGTACACCATATATAACTTGTTGGAGAGTAAAAGCTTCACAGACAAACAGATTGCGCACAAGGCTGCGGGGCGCGCAGCGTTTGGAGACTCCAACATCACGTCATGTCATGAAAACTCTCCACTGAGACGCACAGACCCGTTTCTTCATATCATCTATTAAATAAACAAAGATCTATGTTCAACCAAACATCCAAGTTCCTCTGTGTTTACAGTAATTATGGTAATAAACTCGTGCGCAAAGTTAATATTTTCACTCAGAATGAATGGATAAGCCGGTTGCGCACCAAAGCAGGGTGCGCGCACACACAAATACCGACACACAATCACTCGTTCTTTGTGTGATAAACACATTTTATTACTATTCTTACTTAGGATTTATTTCCCCACCCATATTATATTAAATTCATTATTTTCCTGAATCTAGAAATCATTTCTGATCGCGCAGGGATCAAACAAGCATGTCCTTCACACATGCAGGAAGTAATTTGCATCTGTTTAACATATGTAAATGAAGGCGTGTCAGGGGAGGTGTCTCACGTGCGCTCATTTCCACGTTGGTTGTGATGTACAAAAGGAATGTGCGTGGATACCGGCGTATGCACAGTTTGATACATCTGGATTTTTTTGTGCGTAGGCAGATTTCTGGATTTGACCGTGCGGCACTTTTCAGTAAGAAATCCACGCAAGTCTTTGTACATGAGGCCCCAGGTTGGTCTGTGGAGCTGCTCAGCAGCTGCTGTGAAGGAAATGACAGGTTCTAACATCTGGTCTGTTTCAACTTGAATCTAATGAGTTTTGTTCATGTCAACAATTATCAAGAGTTTAATCATGAAGACAATTTAAATTCTTCTCACCAGAGACGTTCACACGACACATTCCAGAACCAGAACCATCTTCTGTCTTCACTTGACACCTGTACAGACCAGAGTCCTCCGTCCTGAGTGAGGACAGGTGGAGTCTGATGCGTCCTTCTCTGAGGACGTCTCCGTCCCTCTGGACTCGTCCTGCAAACTGTTCATCCTGAGCCTCTGACACCTCAACACCTTCATGGAGCAGATACAGGAGTGACTCTCTGAGAGGAGCTAACAAGCTGCAGTAGATGAACAGGTGTCTCCAGGATGTCTCAGGTGTGGTGGTGAAGGTCCACTCCAGGTCATGTTGTGGTTCTGCTCTGCCTGATAGGAGCTCTGGGTCACGTTCACTACAAATGTTGCTGCTGAGGAGACAGAGAGGAGCAGACACACTGACAACTGGAACATGGGAGGCTTGAAACTGCATCTACAACAAGAACTGAATGTTCTGGACTGAACCTGAAGGTCCAAACTGACCACAGAGACACGAGCTGAGGATGAGGAGCAGCACCACCCTGCACACCATCTTCATCTTCTTCATGCAGCTGGAGGACTGATGAGGAGAAAGAAGTGTCAGAGACAAACAGCGCCATCTTGTGGACAACAACAACAACAACTAGAGATTTATTAGGAGCAGCTGGAACATGGAAACTGGATCAGAACATCTGGAAGAAGCTCCCAGTTGTGACCAGTTCAAGTCAGTCAGAAAGAGTTCATTCTGATTTCTGCTCTGTACTCAGGAAAGTTCACACATCACTTCATCTCACATCATGCCTCTACAAACACCTGCAGGTTGGAGCTTCATCCTGTGACGTCACTAAGAGGGCGGAGTCAGCTTGTAAAAAGTTTTTTTTTAAACAAAAACTCTGAATAATCAGATATTTTCTGTTAAATTAAGGTAAATTTTAACCGTTAATGTAAATATACTTGAGACATATTTTTAGAATCCATTTTTTTGCACTGTCATAGAAGAAGTTAGAGAAACCAAACACATTTCCTGATGTGTTACAGATGTGAACTAAAAGCTGACACCACTGAATTATGTTGTAAACTTTATATTTCTATTTCTCTAACAGAAAGATCAAAAGCAATTCCTATCACAAAATGACAAAAATTGAATAACAAGCTGACTGAAGAGTTTAAGGTCACAACTTTATAATAAATGTTGTTCAGTCTGTTCCACTGAGGAAGATGAAGTTTCCTCCACTGTGGATGAACACATGAAGATGAATGTGTGTTTTCTTCCAAAGAGCTCCAGGTTGAACATTGTAGAGCTGAATCAACAACTTAATGATGACATGTTTCCATGAAGTCTTCTAGAAGCAGCATGAGTTCAACAAGTGTCAGGAAGGACAGAAACTACTTACTGGAGGACATCTGCTGATGGACAACCAGGAGGACCAGGACATCTGCTGATGGACAACCAGGAGGACCAGGACATCTGCTGATGGACAACCAGGAGGACCAGGACATCTGCTGATGGACAACCAGGAGGACCAGGACATCTGCTGATGGACAACCAGGAGGACCAGGACATCTGCTGATGGACAACCAGGAGGACCAGGACATCTGCTGATGGACAACCAGGAGGACCAGGACATCTGCTGATGGACAACCAGGAGGACCAGGACATCTGCTGATGGACAACCAGGAGGACCAGGACATCTGCTGATGGACAACCAGGAGGACCAGGACATCTTCAGGACCAGGACCGAAGCTGAGTCGATGTGTAGGACTGAGAGGAAGGGAGAAGTTTTAGAATCAGAAATCAGGAAAGCACAGACAAATAAAGAGGTAGTGGTCGCCGTCCTTTTTGACATAGAAAAAGCATATGACATGCTATGGAAAGAGGGTTTACTTATAAAGTTGAATTCAATGGGAATTAGGAGCAGAACATATAATTGCGTAAAATACTTTTTGTTAGGTAGGAAAATTCAAGTAAGGGTTGGGACAGAGTATTCAGAGATACACACAGTAGATAACGGAACACCACAGGGTAGTGTTTGTAGTCCATTATTATTTAATTAATATAATGACAAATGACATTTTTTTCTGAAGTGGAGAATAATATTGGAAGGTCCATATATGCAGATGATGGGTCTATTTGGATGTGTAACAATATAGGGGCGGTAAGGTATTTAAACACTTACTGGACCACCATTATTATAGATGCGCAGGTCTGAGCAGAGTTTATCTGCACAAACTGCCACCAATGCGCGAGTTCTTCCTTTTTCCGATACTAAATTGCTTTTACTGTAATTAGGAAAAATGTAATTTCACGAGAGACTTCAACTTATGTTGGTCTACCAGAAAAATAGACCTTTTATTGAAACTATCACAAAAATTACATTAAACATTTGTATCGATATTAGCTCTGATTTAATAACTACGTTGACAAGAATTCAAATTAAAACAAACAGACAGTTAGGATTTAACTGTTGGCACATTACTTGACAGATTAAAAGCTTATGAAAAATAAGAAATAGGAGGAAGAAGATGAAAGCTAAGTTAACTGAAATTGATTATTTTGAGCAGACAGGGTGACACCTTTTTCCCCACACGAGCAGACTGCTGGGCTCCCGTACGTTCAAGCACACCACGACTCGTTACCTGTTGACGGTTCGTCTCTTGGAGATAAGAGTGGAGAAGTGTCTGGACACACGACGTGGATGAGTTTGTCCAACGGCCGTCCAGTTGGAACTTCAGCGTGTGTGGCTGATTCACGATACGAGGAAACTCGCCTCCCTCGGCAGGGAACAAAGGTCAAGCGCGCTGACTGACTTTCAAAATAAAACTTCCGAAAACAAATTCTTTCAGAAATGAGTGAGTGGGTTACAGTAAGCTTTACTGTAACTCCAGCTGAAACGTGGGTCGAGTTGACACACTGACCGGAACGTCTCCAGCTTTCCCAGAGGAGAGAAACCAGTTGTCAGTTAGTTCTCTCCAAAACACTAAAGAAAAAATGCAGGAAGTGCCCTTTAAGAAGGGGTGTGACTTAGTCACATACTTCCTGCTGATTGGCTGTCCATCACTAGAGAAGGAGTGACTTTGAAGGTCAGTTCGTCTGAGTGACAGGTAGGGTAGACATAAACAGAGAAACATGCGTCAGCAGATGCAAGTGCATGTGAACAAGCCATGTAATTTGTTTTGAGAACAGATTCATTGTTTTTAGAAAGGACGGGAGACCGAAAGCAAGCTATGTCTAGCACTTTTCCTTCGAAACAAAAACAGTTCAAACAAATACGAAGGATTGTTCATTCAACTTTAGACACTTATTCTGCATAGAGCAGACAGTTTAAAGCAAGATCATTCTGAGATGTTCTCTTAACTTTGGCATATTTAAAATATACCAGCTTAGTAAAATCATCATTAAATGACAAAAATATACTGTTGATCAATTCTGAATTAACACACATTAAAGAGAAAGTTCAATCTGATTAATTAGTGTCCATTAATTCATAATAATTGTAAAAAATAAAAGTGTCCATTTGTCTCCTTGAGAGTTTCAAGAAGGTGTAACACTGAGAGTTTCAAAGAGATGCAGAGAGGTGTACTTGAAGGTCAAGACAGAAGGCCTGTATCACTACAGATGAAAGGTAGAAATATAGAATATGTTAGAAAGAAAATGCAGTCTGCAATAGATGAGGTGGAGAAATGGTCATATAAATGGGGATTTAAATTATCAGTCACAAAAACACAGACTACAGGTAGTCCCCGACTTACGAGCGCTCTGACCTACGAGGTTCCGGACTTACGAGCTGGCGAATTTTTTGGAAAAAACGCAAAAAATACTGAGTTTTTCTGTGTTTTTTCACCACAGTTCGTTAGCTAAACATGTGGACACACGTTTCCGATCATTTTTATGCACTCGTAAGCAGTTTTTCGATGAAAAACGAGTGTTTGTAGTCGCGCTAGCAAAACCGTTCCAACTTACGAGCGAAATTCCGGACTTACGAGACACGTGGCGGCCGTTCCGAATTACGAGATTTCCATGTTACGAGCAACTCGTAACGGAACTCGCTCGTAAGTCGGGGACTACCTGTACTTAGATTTGAAACAGAGCCTGATGGAGTTATCCAAATGTGAGCAAGTGGGGGTGTTGACATTATGAATGTTTTTGTGATGCTCTCGTTTAGATTTGTTTTCTATTTTTATTGGCTTATGTTTATTGGCTTATTGTGCATCATGTGACTTTCCTAATTTATTGCACCTGTGAAGCTGTGATTAATAAAAGGTGTGTGCTCCTTCAAACATTCTCTGAAGAGTGAGGTGGAGTAACACAAAGCCAAACCATGTTTCAAGCGTCATGTTTAAAGGAGCTGTATGTAACTTTTCTAAAAATATATTTTTAACATATTTCTTCACTCTGTCACTACCTCCTGACATACTGATTTTAGACAAGTAATCTCTGAAAAAAACTATTGTCCCCTTGCTTCTCTAAAAGCATTTCTAAAAAGCCACAGTGACCCACCGTTAACCAGCCAATAAAAACAGAGTTTGTAACCAGCCAATAAAAACAGAGCTTGAATTTGAATCAGCCAATAAAAACAGAGCTTGAATTTGAATTTCAGCAGACCAAGGGGTAACAGAGCCATATATGGCTCTGAGGGGGAGGGACCAGAAACGTGTCTCTGTTCAAAATTTTCCTGTTCCAGCGTGTTCCAGAAATTACATACTGAACCTTTAATGCTGTGCCAAAAGTGAACTCTGTTAACACATTATCTAAATTTACACCAGTTAAACGCAACATAAAAAAGCTGCGTAATGTTAGTCTTGCTGTGTTATTACTCCAGATTTTAAAAAGGACCTCACTCACATACATTGCACAGGTGGAAAAAAATGTGAATTTCTTGGGTGAAAAATACAACAAAATGTATAAAGTTTTTGATTTAATTAAGTTTTTACATATCACAAACAGCAATAAACAAGTTAATAGGAATCTAAAAAAACTAAGTCTGGTCCTCTGGACATTCAAAAAACAAAACAAAGCAAAAAACAAACTGTAGAAACGTTTTGTCTTTCGTCCAAAAGACTTCCTCAGTCTGAGAAGCTGTATTCAGCTCAGTCTTATAAATAGCTATTTATAAGACTGAGCTGGTAGGGAGTCATTTTCAGTCAATTTCTATTGTAGGATGTAGCCAACAGGATGAGGGCAGGTGAAGCTCACCAGCACAATCAAACCCTGTTCCCGTCATGTCCACATATTTACCAGCAGTCACCACCAGGGGGCGTGGTCACTACACAAACAAAAGGAACCTGGATTACATGGAAAATATGATCTAAACAGTTTCCCCAAAGATTAAAAGAAACATTTCTGCAAAACAAGAAAAACATTATAAATATGGTGCATTTTGATGAAATTCATTAAACAACACAGAACATTGGTAGTTGGCAAACAACAATTTGGTGCATTACCACCACATACTGTACTGGTAAGAAGGTGGACTGAAACAATGCAAACAAACAAACAAACAAACAAATAAATAAATTATTACTAATTAATTAATTAATTTAATTAATTTCAGATATTGTATTGTTACGGCTGCAGTGTTTTTTTCCTCTTTTTTCTGTTATGGTTCTGGAGACAGGCAAATGGCAAATGGAGATTTGCCATTTGTTTGCACCAGTCATGCATTTCTTTATAGTGGTTGGACAAAGAATTTGGTAAAATTTGGTATTTGGTATCTGACTAGCTGTTGGAATTTGGTTTGTTAAAATGGATATTGTGAGTTCTTTTTTGGCCTCCCCATCTTTAGAACTTTTGGAAAAGCTCACTAAGGAGCAGATTCGTCAGGTAGCTGAACACTTTAAAATAGATTTTGAAGCTGCAAAAGGATTGAGGTTACCCCAGCTAAAGGTTTTTTTAAAAGAATATCTTGTAAAATTGAATGTACTATTTCTCTTTCAGATGCTGATATAACAGACATGACTTCCGGTGGTGCAGATCCGTTAACTGGTGCCTCTAGGTCGGATGAGGAATCTTTGGATCCAACCGTAACTCAAGATTCTCAATTAATGTTTCAATTTAAAAGATCTGAGGTTGAAATGAAGTTTGAGTTGGAAAAGTTACGGCTGGCACATGAACAGGAAGAAAGGAGGTTGACACGTGAACAGGAAGAGAGGAGGTTAGCACGTGAACTTGAACAGGAAGACAGAAGATTAGCACGTGAACATGAATTTGAAAAAAAAGAGGTTGTGGTGGACCACTAGGGGGCTCTACTCACACCCAATGGACCGAAGGCATTACAGGATGGGCGGCCGTGGTGTAGTGGTAATGGCAGTCGTCTCCCGATCGGTAAGTTGGCGGTTCGACTCCCGGGACCCGCACCATGTGTCGTTGTGTCCTTGGGCAAGACACTTAACCCTGAGTTGCTCCCGGTAGGACTGGAAAGCACCTTGCATGGTAGTCTTCCGCCACCGGTTTATGAATGTGTGTAGCATTCAATATATATGTGTAGCACTTTGAGATTTTCAGTAATGAAAAGTGCATTATAAATTGAATTAATTATTATTATTATTATTGTGAAAGGTCCTGAGGACCGGATGTGGTATTGGATATATAAGGCGGTGTTGGGTGCTTCCCGCCAGTTTAGTAGGAGTTGATTAAAAGTGTCTACATCCCGTCTCCTGTGTCGTCTCTTCACCACCTCCTACACTGGTGACCCTCGTGAACTGAATATGACGACATCTGAAGGTCCAGCCAGCTCTCCTCAGCTGTCCGCGGTTGTGGAACCTCCACCGGCGGCCCCGCTCGCTTTTGCGGTGGCTGTTAAAATCCCGGACTTCTGGCTGCACGCGCCTCAGTCGTGGTTCGCCCACATTGAATCACAGTTCGCTCTTCGCGGGATCTCTGCAGACGACACCAAATACCACCATGTGGTCGCTTCACTGGACCCATTGTCAACCCAGCGGGTAATGAGCCTGCTACAAGACCCTCCTGCACAAGGAAAATACGACGCCCTCAAAGAACTCCTTCTGCAGCGTTACACACTCTCAGACGCGGAGCGCGCCGAGAAACTGTTTTCCCTCTCCGATTTGGGCGACGGCACAGCTCTCGAGCTCATGGAAGGCATGTTGTCTTTGAGAGGATCAACAGACTGTGAGTTTCTTTTTCTCCACCTCTTCCTCCGCCGGCTCCCGGCTCCAGTGCGCACCGCCCTGGCCAACTCCTCGTTTCTGCAGCAGAAGGATTACCGCTCGCTGGCCCGCGAAGCCGACCGCATCCTGCTGGCTGCGAGGACTTTCGCGGTCCAGGCGGCGGTCCCCGGATCTCCAGCAGCGCCCGAGCTTCAAGCAATGCCCTCAGCGCCGGACGAGCCAGCGGTCGTAGCAGGAGTCGCTACTCGCAGGCGGACAGGAGCCGCCTTTTGTTTCTACCACCAGCGTTTTGGCGCCAAAGCACGACGATGCATCCCACCGTGCAGTTTCAAGCCGCAGGGAAACGAGAACGCCAGCGCCCGCTAGCAGTCGCGGCCGTTGGCGACAAGGAAAGGCTGCTTTTCATCGAAGACTCGAGGTCGGGGAGGCGGTTCCTGGTGGACTCCGGCTCGCAGAAGAGCCTCGTTCCCCCGACTGGCTCCGACAGGTTGGCAGAAGGCTGCGGGCCGCAGCTAACCGCGGCTAACGGCTATCCCATCAAGACGTTTGGCGAAAGGTTGGTGACTGTTCGTTTCCATGAACGGGACTTCCAGTGGAACTTTGTGGTAGCTGCTAGCTCAGTCCCTATTTTAGGGGCTGATTTTCTTTGTGCTCACGGGCTCCTTGTTGATTTAGCTAACAGACGTTTGATCGACGCTGTGTCTTTTTCGTCACTGCCTTGTGAGACGCGAGGAGCTGGGCCTTTAATGCATGCTAACTTTTTAGCTTCGGGTAATGTGTTTCAGCGTTTATTGTCTGAATTCCCCTCGCTGACTGTTCCTGATTTTGCAAACACAAACACAAAACATGGGGTCGAACATTATATTCCCACAACGGGCCCCCCGGTGTTCGCACGTGCACGCCGCCTTGATGCTACTAAGCTAGCAATAGCACAGGAAGAGTTTGCTAACATGGAGCGTTTAGGCATCGTGCAACGCTCAAACAGTCCGTGGGCCTCCCCCCTCCACATGGTGCCCAAGGCAGATGGCAAATGGCGACCATGTGGGGATTTCCGCCGCCTTAATAACATCACAGAGAACGATCGTTATCCCATCCCCCACATCCAGGATTTTTCAGTGCACCTGGCTGGGACCTCCATTTTTTCTAAAGTAGATTTAGTACGGGGGTACCACCAGGTTCCTGTGCATGTGGAGGATGTCCCTAAGACCGCTGTTATCACGCCTTTCGGCCTTTTTGAGTTTTTGCGCATGCCTTTTGGTCTTAAAGGTGCAGCACAAACATTTCAGCGGTTGATGGATTCAGTCCTAAGGGGTCTGTCTTTCGTATTTGTGTACCTGGATGACGTCCTGGTGGCTAGCAGCTCGGCTGAGCAGCACATGTCCCACCTCCGTGAGGTTTTTCAGCGCCTGGCAGCACATGGCCTGATTGTAAATACAGCGAAATGCCAGTTTGGACTGCCAGTCATTGACTTTTTGGGCCACCGCATTTCTGCAAGTGGTGCTGTCCCATTACCAAACAAAGTGCAGGCGGTGTCTGATTTCCCACAGCCCCAGTCTGTTAAAGCGCTACAAGAATTTTTGGGAATGGTTAACTTCTATAACCGTTTCCTCCCCAGGGCAGCACAACTGCTGCGACCGCTCTATGGAGCGCTGAAAAAGAAAAAGCCCAACGACAGTGTTGACTGGACACCAGAACGCCTCAGGCATTTGGTGATGCTAAAGCTGCACTGGCCACTGCTGCCCTTTTGGCCCATCCATCCCCAGCGGCGCAAATAGCTTTAACAACCGACGCATCTGATGTTGCGGTGGGGGCTGTGTTAGAACAGCAGGTTTCCGGGGTTTGGCAGCCGCTTGCATTTTTCAGCCGTACGCTGCGGGACAATGAGCTGAAATACAGTGTTTTTGACAGAGAGTTGCTGGCGCTTTACCTGGCTACACGCCATTTCAGGTTTTTCCTGGAAGGCCGCCAGTTCACTGCATACGTTGACCACAAACCCCTGGTGTTTGCTATGTCAAAAATTTCTGACCCCTGGTCTGCTCGCCAGCAACGCCACCTCGCAGCGGTGTCTGAATTTACTACAGACATTCAGCATGTGGCTGGAAAATCCAACGTGGTGGCCGACTGTCTCTCCCGGGTGCTGATCTCTCCCGTGTACGTTGGCATCGATTTTTCTGCTATGGCTGCGGACCAACGTAGCGACGCAGAAATACTCGAGCTCCAGTCCGGGCCCACGGGCCTCGAGTTGGAGGAACGGCAGGTGAATGACGGAGGTCCCCTCCTGCTCTGTGATGTTTCTACTGGCAGGCCCCGCCCCCTGGTTCCAGTTTCATGGCGACGCCGCGTTTTTGACTCCTTACATTCCCTTTCTCATCCAGGTGTTAGAGCCTCGGTGAAACTGGTCAGTTCAAAGTTTGTTTGGCCCGGTCTGCGTAAAGCAGTTAAGGAGTGGGCAGCAGCGTGTGTCCCATGCCAGCGTGCTAAGGTTAACAGGCACACCAAAGCACCTTTGGAACCTTTCTCCATCCCAGGTCGGCGGTTTGATCATGTGCACGTAGACCTAGTAGGCCCTCTGCCTCCATCACAGGGTTTTACTCATCTGCTGACTATGATAGACCGGACCACCAGGTGGCCTGAGGTGGTTCCTCTGACGTCCACAACATCTGCAGTGGTGGCCCGGGCTTTTTTGTCTACCTGGGTTGCGCGTTTCGGCCCCCCTTCAGACATTACATCGGACAGGGGCCCGCAGTTTGTTTCTGAGCTTTGGTCTACCATGGCCAAGGGTCTGGGGACTAACGTTCACAGGACCACCGCTTACAACCCCCAAGCTAATGGTTTGTGTGAACGGTTTCACAGGTCATTGAAAGCTGCACTTCGTGCTGCATTGACCGGTGACAACTGGATTGACCGTCTTCCCTGGGTTTTGTTGGGGTTGCGTACCGCAACCAAAGAGGACCTGAGCTCTTCCCCGGCTGAACTGGTTTTCGGTCAGCCTGTGCGCGTCCCCGGTGAGTTTTTACCTGAGGTACCCTCACCACAGTTCGCTCCACCGTTGCTCCATCTTTCACCTCAGGAGGCCCCTTTTCGTGTCCCCGGTCCGGTACACCATTGTTTACCGCAGTCATTTGTCCCTAAGAGTCTGGAGTCCTCTAAATTTGTTTTTGTCAAACACAATGCACACAGGACACCACTACAGCCTTTGTATGATGGACCGTTTCGAGTTCTTCAACCAGGTCCGAAACATTTCCTTTTGGATTTAGGGGGTCGTACTGAGACTGTCTGTATTGATAGGCTTAAACCAGCTCATGTTATGTCAGATGATCAGGTTGTTACGGCCCAAGCTCCTCGCAGGGGCAGACCTCCATCCACATTGTTAACGGACGGCGGTCCTTCTTCCGGAAACTCTCAACGTCCATTGGAGCCCGAATCTTCTGCAGACCCTCCTCGTAGCCCTCCACTTCATCAGACTGGTTCTGCAGGGCCCAGGTTCAGCCGTTCTGGTCGTTTGATCAAACCTAAAATGCGGGACTAGTGATGGACCTTACTGGGTGTTCTGGGGGGGCGTGTGTGGTGGACCACTAGGGGGCTCTACTCACACCTAGTGGACCGAAGGCATTACAGGATGTTTTATTGTGAAAGTGTGGTGAGATGGTGTTCCACTCCCCCCTCCCTTCTACTCTGAGCACCTGGTGCTGATGCGCATCAGGTGCAATTAGATGAGCACCAATGATTAGTGGGCGGGGCAGACTCCCTTATAGCTGGTTAGGCTGCTATGGGGTGCGTGTGTCTTGTTTCCCTCCCTGCTGCTCTAGTGGCTGCTTCATCCTGCTGGTGCTCTGGGTCTGCTTGTCTGAGATCCGTTGCTCTGCTGGCATTGCCGGCTGGGTGGGGGTTTGTTGTGGCGTGCGGTTGGGCCCTCGCCTGCTGACCTGCTCCCTCCCAGGTTTGGCTGTGTCCACCTCTGGGCACCTGATTTTGCTGCTTGGAGCTGCAGTGCTGTGGACGCTCTGCTGTTTTGTCTTTTGTCTTTTATCTTTCCCAGTGTGTTCAGACGCTTTCAACAAAATCTGTACTGGATGGGCAGGTTATGTGAGCAGAGCACTGCTTCTCTGACTCAGTTGAAAAGAGCATCTGGACTGGATGACGACAACGACTGAGGATGGTCTTAAAGTGTCTCCCATTACTCCTATGAGTCTTCCTGTTTCACAAGGACCGAGTGGTGGACTTGAATTCTTGTTTTAGGAAAGAACTCTTACAGGGACTGAGTGGTGGACATGAGACCACAATTTTAAAGAGAATTGTTTTACTGTAACTGTTTTAATAAATATTGTAAATTGGCTTTAGTCTGTGTTCTGGTGTATAACTTAAAGGAGCAAGAGCTCCACCTTCTGGTCACATTTGGCGTTGCTGGAAGGATTTACACCATTGAACACAGACTTTATTTTAGTTTAGTTTTAACTTGTTGGGTGTGTTTTTAAATGTGGCAAGACAAGACAGCAGTAGTTGTCCAAGGGAAGACCTATTTGTGGGTTTGGAGTTTTTTTTTTTTTCTACTAGTGTTGTTTTTTTCTTTTTTTCCTCCTTTTCTTCTCTCTTTTCTTCTTCCCTGCAGGTATGTAGGAGGTGGCACAGCTGCCGGTGGATGGAGTGGGTCAGCAGAAGGCGACGGCTGAGGGTTTGCCGAGCGCCGCTGCTTCCTCGGCTGTGGTTGGTGGTGTCATGCCTGTTTGCGCTGTAGTTGCTGAGTGGTTGGTGGTTGTGCCCGGGGAACAACAGTGTCTCATGTCCGGTGGTAGGACTGGCATTGGGATCAGCGAGTGGATCAAAGAGGCCCCAATCGTGTATTCGGGCCCGCCATTTGTCAGCAGCGGATGAGGTTTGCTTTCTTTTTATACATCTAGAGGGGGCAGCAGGGGAGGAAACAAACAAAAGTACCACACTAATGTACAGTAGAGAGGAATGACCCCAGTGGGGGAATGGCAGGCTTGCCACTAGCAGCTGCGTCAAAATTGTTGGCATCTTGTCCACTTGAGGTCTTAACCCTTCAGGGCGTAAGATGTCTTATTCTAGCTCTATTTTAGAGTTTGATAATCTTTGTGGCAAGGTGTTTCCGCATGGTGGGATTCTGGTGGAGAAAGATCCCACTAATGCTGGTTCTTCAGTTCATGGCTTTAAAATGGGCTATGACTGAGCAAGTTAGGGAGTATCTTTTGGGCCATTGGTGTATGGTCTATTTAGATACAATGCTGTGTTATTTTTATTCAGCCAAGCTTGGTGCCATGGAGCACTGCTGGGCTGTTAAACTTGCTGCTTTTGATTTTCATATTTCTGAAGTAGCGTTCTGAATGCAAAACTGACGTGTGCAGGTCCATCGTCGGGGCGACGATGCAACAAAGGGGGGTAGAATGTGGTGAGATGGTGTTCCACTTCCCCCTCCCTTCTACTCTGAGCACCTGGTGCTGATGCGCATCAGGTGCAATTAGATGAGCACCAATGATTAGTGGGCGGGGCAGACTCCCTTATAGCTGGTTAGGCTGCTATGGGGTGCGTGTGTCTTGTTTCCCTCCCTGCTGCTCTAGTGGCTGCTTCATCCTGCTGGTGCTCTGGGTCTGCTTGTCTGAGATCCGTTGCTCTGCTGGCATTGCCGGCTGGGTGGGGGTTTGTTGTGGCGTGCGGTTGGGCCCTCGCCTGCTGACCTGCTCCCTCCCAGGTTTGGCTGTGTCCACCTCTGGGCACCTGATTTTGCTGCTTGGAGCTGCAGTGCTGTGGACGCTCTGCTGTTTTGTCTTTTGTCTTTTATCTTTCCCAGTGTGTTCAGACGCTTTCAACAAAATCTGTACTGGATGGGCAGGTTATGTGAGCAGAGCACTGCTTCTCTGACTCAGTTGAAAAGAGCATCTGGACTGGATGACGACAACGACTGAGGATGGTCTTAAAGTGTCTCCCATTACTCCTATGAGTCTTCCTGTTTCACAAGGACCGAGTGGTGGACTTGAATTCTTGTTTTAGGAAAGAACTCTTACAGGGACTGAGTGGTGGACATGAGACCACAATTTTAAAGAGAATTGTTTTACTGTAACTGTTTTAATAAATATTGTAAATTGGCTTTAGTCTGTGTTCTGGTGTATAACTTAAAGGAGCAAGAGCTCCACCTTCTGG
This sequence comes from Garcialebias charrua, assembly GCA_038048925.1. NCBI lineage: Eukaryota > Metazoa > Chordata > Actinopteri > Cyprinodontiformes > Rivulidae > Garcialebias > Garcialebias charrua. The sequence goes on along the minus strand of JBBPBX010002704.1, from coordinate 62,170 downwards.
TCACAAAAGGTCCAGAGGACCGGATGTGGTATTGGATATATAAGGCGGTGTTGGGTGCTTCCCGCCAGTTTTAGTAGGAGTTGATTAAAAGTGAAGATCTGCAGCCTGTCTCCTGTGTCGTCTCTTCACCACCTCCTACAATGCGAGGACATCATTTGATTGTCCACTCTGAAGACTTTAGAGAAAGACAAACAGAGGTTTCTGTGAGACACTTGAAGCTGGACGTGTTCATTGAAGTGTTTCTTGTGAGCAGACTCCAACATGTCTCTGGTCTCAGACTCAAACACTCGGGACACATCAGCTGAAATAAAGTCCACTTTGCTGCAAACATCTGCTGTGAAAACAAAGTGGAAACATGAACGCAGCAGGAAAAGTCATTTTGAACGCTGCACACAAGATGACTTTTCTGTGGATCATCAGTGAAAATATTGTCCACAAGTGATTTCAGCAGCATGTGGTGGTTGAGGCCAGTGTTCCTTTAACAGCTGTTTCCTCTTGCTCACATCTGTTTGACAGAATCAAAGGAGTGAAATAGTTAGAAATGTGTTCCAGTTTGATCCAGGTGAAGTTGAAGAATTCAAAGTGAAAGAATTCAACAAGAGCCTCAACAGTCTTCTACTCTCCATCATGTTCAGCCTCTGGATTGAGACGTTTCAAACTGAAAAGTTCATTTCCTTTGGCTTCCAATGATTTTAGCAGCTCAAGTCTTTTTTCATTGACTCCTTTAAGAATAGATTTGGACTTGTTCTTAAATGTTGTGTTTGAACACCTTCACTTTGTTGTTTTATGGATGTTATTTTGGAGTTTGTTGTTCAGCACATTGGTCAACTCTTGTTGTTTAAATCTGCTTTATTAATAAAGTTGATCTCATTTGATTCATGGATCAGCCTGTATTCTATATTTATACAACATGTGATGATGTTACACAACTAGTTAATGTTTTTTCTAAGAGAATGGCTGAACTTTAGGACTTGATGACAGTTTTTCTGCCTGATTGTTGTTTATTTGATGAAGAAATGTGATTTGATCTCTCTGTGATTTAAATGATTCCACTGGTACATTTTCATCTTTAAATCATTTCTTGGTCTGCTGCCCTCATACATCTCCTCCTACATGTCTTTGCGTGAGTGCAGCTACAGTGTGCGCTCTCAGGACATGATTACCTGCAGTGTTCCGTCAGTGAGGACTGAACTTGGAACAAGGGCCTTCTCCTACTCCGCTCTAGCCTGGCCCTCGCCTTCCTGCACAGCTCCGCTCAATTCTCATTTCCCTTCACTGCACAGTCTGGGATTTCTCCCATTAACAACGATTTCTCCGGTAGATTTTTGACCGGACCAATCAGAGAACAGAAGGGGCGGAGTTTTGGACCCTAACCCACGCCCCCACCTGTCCCAGCGCGCAGAGCGCGCAGTCAGCGAGCAGCGGCATGTTCTCATTCAAAGCGATGCAAAGCGATGCAGGACTGTTTTATATGTGACACAAATTTATTAATTTCCCCTTCTTAATCCCTTATCTGGAGTTTTCTTTTGTTTTTTGGCCAAAAGTCAAGTGATCGCTCGCTCCCTCCTCCTTCTCTCCCTCCGCTGAGTGAAATGAACAAGGAAATGGCTGAGGTTGTCACGAGAATTAAACTCGGGTTTTACGTTGCTGCCAGAGTCCCATCAGATTTTCTGGTCTTCTGGTGAGCTGGACCAGCGATCCATGGTTTTATTTTATTTTATTAAAACGTTTTATTAACATATAAACACAATATGCAGCGCGGCAGCTGGCAGCGAGAGAAAAGCTGCAGGAGGCGGAGCAGTTGTCAATTTTAACAGACCACGGGGGGAGCAGCCATACATGGCTCTGAGGGGAGGGAGCAGAATGCTTTCCCTGTTCAAAATATCCAATGGACCTTACCAAGCTCCGCCCAGAAACGCCCCCTAAGCTCCGACCGGTCTGCATGCCTCCCAAGCGCAGCATTAGTTTCAATGGAAACATGGCGTCGACTGACTCTCTGCAGGGTATTTCTGAGTCGAATAGTGTATCATTTCTGCCAGATTCCAACAAAATATCAGCCATGACAATGGACAGGGGAACCAACAAGTTCATGTTATTTTTTTTTTGGACGTTATCAAGTTGTTTGATCCACGCGATGCCTAACAGCGTGCGCGTCACAGCTAATGCTACTGTCTGATGAGGAAAACATCAGCTCCTCACACGCTCAGCATTATTACAGCTGTGGACAGGATCACTGATGCCTATTGTCCTGCAAGGCTGGGTAAGTCAGGCATTCATGGTTTTGAGGGTTACTTTTGAAATCAGTGATTTCTGTTGTTGGCAAAACTTTGAGTGTGCCTTTGTCGCAAAGCTAATTTTTTTTTCTTCTTTCAGCTTTTTTCCCTGCGTTAGGGGTCGCCACAGCGAACTGGTCGCACTAAGATTTGGCAGTTGTTTTTACGCCGGATGCCCTGATCCTGACACAACCACAGACCACCGAGCAACCACAGCCCTCTGTGTGGAGCAGAGAGCTGATATCTAGGGTTCCCGGGGGAGCAGATGGTGTGGGTTAAGGGCCTTGCTCAAGGGCCCGGAGTGGGGCAGATGAGGGTAGAGACAAAGCTAATGCTAACTGTAATCTCCATTCATTCCTTAAGTGGTTGGTTAGCCATTGCTGCTTTAGCTGCTAAACACGCCGTCAGCGACTTTTGTGAGGGCTAACGAGCTCAGCCGTTCGGTGTGTTAGTTGAAATCCAGCCTTCGTGTCACGATTTTGTGCAGTTTTAGGTGAAATTGACAGAAGAGCTCGTTGTGTTAGCTAGCTCATTTGGAGTTAGCAGAGCTGTTTCTTCCCAACTTCCAGGACGTTCAGTGAACTGTGGCTTTCTCTCATCGTGACCGCGTGTTGTTAACTAGCAGGTTTCAAAAGCAGGTCAACCCTTCTCTGCTGTGAAAGAAATAATTGTTCAAGAAAGTTCATTCTCAATAGTCCAGGTATCAAATCCGCTCATTCTCAATCAGTTCATCTGGACCATCTTGGCTACAGCAAACTGGTTGGTCCACTTAAGTTGTTTACTTGGTGGTTTAACTTCAGTGTGCTTTGGACTACTCTGACTGACGAAGCCCTCTGGAGTGAGGGTGAAACGTTTCTACAAAAAAGAAACTGTCCAGATGAACTGATTGAGAATGAGCGGAAATAATTGTTCAGTTTTGTGGTCGTGCACAAGCTTTGATCCAAGCAAGGCATTCAGTTTCACATATAGGGAAACGGTGAATTTTACTTCCACAAATACGGTCAGGGTACCTGACATCTCCTGTACAGATACCCCACTTATAGTAGAGGACCATTTTTCCAGCCCTGACGCAAAAAAATTCTGCACGTATGCTAGCTAGCAATGTAAGTAGCATGTGGTGCCGGTCTCACAAACGCTACCGTAGCGTTTGTTTTGTGAGACCGGCACGCACGTGGAAGCTGCGCTGTGTCGTGTTATGGGCATTAGCCAATGAAACGCGGCCATGTGGGCGGAGCTTGGTAAGGTCCATTGGAACCAGATCACAGAAAAACTCCGGTTTTGCCACTTTTCCTTTTGCTGTACTTGAATATACCTTTGGTCTGTCTGGTCCCAACCTCTTCACCTCCAGTTTTTCCTCCAAAGACATAAAAGAAAATGGTGACAAATCAAATAATCCACCTCGTTCATGCTAATCTTGCTCGCCATGGTACCACTACCTACACTAAACCACACCCACATAAACGTTTATGTACGTCCACCCTAACTGGCTTATTTTTGTGGCATTGGGCTGATCCTGGGCTGACCAGAATTAGCCCCAATGAGCCGCAAACTGAAGGGGGCGTGGTGAGACGCATGTCAATCATTCTGAACCACAGAGACATTGAATTAAAATGGGCTGTGAAAAGTTAGCCCTTACAGAAACGACGCTGGGATCTTCCCAGATGGTTTAGCACCAGTTTTTGTTGTAAATTTCACTAAATAAGACACATTATTTTTAAATTCTGTTTATTTTTAAGTTGTTATTTATAAATTGTTTATAATTATATAATTATATTATAATTATATAATGTTTAACCTTTTTATTGTGAATACCAGGAAGGGCTTAGCCCTACTAGCCCACTTATCAGCTGTCCCTGACCCTCAGAGACAGAAGAGCTGACCTCATACTGAACAACCTGCTGATCCTCGCAAAATAATTCATCCATTCCTGCAAATGGGGAAACAGAAAACCTGACTTTTCAACCTTTCAACGCCAGCTGATGGACAACCACCTAAAAACATTAAAACTGATGAAAAGCAAGATGAGTATGCAGCTTCTCAATGCTTATGAAGAACGGAACTTTATTTAATAATTAGAGCCCCTTGTGTGTATGTTTTTATTTTTATTTATGTATTGTCTTTTCTTTCTTAAACATGTCATGTTATTTTCTGTTTTTTTTTTTTCTTATATGTGCCTCGTACTTGCAAAAGACTTCATTTCTGTTGTGCCACGTTTTTTGTACATTTTTGCTCAAACTTTAATAAAAAAAAAAAGTGGTCTGACCATAGACATTATATATAGTGTTCTATATAAGATATCAATGTGGTCTGACTAATAAAGTGAGTGTTTGCCAGCCAGCACACGAAGTCCAACGTATTTTGTTCTGAAAATAAGAACACGACAAGTTTGAGCTCTTATTTTGAAGAGCAGCAGCTAACGAAAGTGATGTTCTCCCAGCACCGGAAGTTGTTCAGTTCTGACGTCAGTGTTTGTTGTTCTGCTACGAGTTGAAGGTCTCGACTGCTGCTCAAATGAGTTGAAGTGAACGTTAAATTGAGCTGTAACATCTGTAAATGTTGCTGACCGGAAGTTAACAGATGTGGAGACAGCGGCTCAAACAGCTGGAAGCAGAGGAAGAAGAAAAGTCTGAGGATTTTGGAAGTAGAGCTGCAGCTCAGGAACAAACGGAGCAAGACACATGTTAGATGCTGTTTTCAGTCCCAACCATCAACTGCATCTTTTAGGTTTGTGTCTTTATTCTTTCTCTCCAGTGACTTTGTTACAAGTTAGTAGCAGTTTTCTGGAAGATAAAGGAGTTACTTCTTACTCTCTGTGCTGATCCGAAACAAACAAAGAGTGAACAACTCAAGTGAACTCAAAAAAGGCGTTCAATACAGAATTCAGAATTGAAAAAGAATTGAAAAAGACTTCTGGACAGAAGTCGAAACGTTTTCTACAACAAATAAAGTCCAGTTGATCCTGTATTGAACGCCTTTTTTGATTTCATCATGTCCTGGACAATCTTCACCAGCAGACTCAAGTGAACAGGTGTTCTGTGAAACCGTCATAGATTGTGGAGATGCCATACGAGTAGCGCAAACCGACGGCTGCATCTATCCGCTGTGAAATTAACATATTCTTCTGTAGCAGTTTAACATTTGTACGACACTGTGACTAGCAGTTTAACAGCTGATGAAGAAACTAAAGAAACGAAATATTAAATAATTAAATAATAAAAATTACAAAGCAATGTAAAAACATTTAGGAGAGTTAATGATAAGTGAGTCTAAAGAGACGTGTTTTCAGAGCAGTCTTGAACAGAGAAACTAGCAGTTTAACCGCTGTATGACACCTTCACTAGCTGGTTAACAACTGTATGACACCTTCACTAGCTGGTTAACCACTGTATGACACCTTCACTTGCTGGTTAACAGCTGTATGACACCTTCACTAGCTGGTTAACAGCTGTATGACACCTTCACTAGCTGTTTAACAACTGTATGACACCTTCACTATAGCTGGTTAACCACTGTATGACACCTTCACTAGCTGTTTAACAACTGTATGACACCTTCACTAGCTGTTTAACAACTGTATGACACCTTCACTAGCTGTTTAACAACTGTATGACACCTTCACTAGCTGGTTAACAACTGTATGACACCTTCACTAGCTGGTTAACAGCTGTATGACACCTTCACTAGCTGGTTAACAGCTGTATGACACCTTCACTAGCTGGTTAACAGCTGTATGACACCTTCACTAGCTGGTTAACAGCTGTATGACACCTTCACTAGCTGGTTAACAGCTGTATGACACCTTCACTAGCTGGTTAACAGCTGTATGACACCTTCACTAGCTGGTTAACAGCTGTATGACACCTTCACTAGCTGGTTAACAGCTGTATGACACCTTCACTAGCTGGTTAACAGCTGTATGACACCTTCACTAGCTGGTTAACAGCTGTATGACACCTTCACTAGCTGGTTAACAGCTGTATGACACCTTCACTAGCTGTTTAACAACTGTATGACACCTTCACTAGCTGGTTAACTGCTGTATGACACCTTCACTACCTGGTTAACAGCTGTATGACACCTTCACTTGCTGGTTAACAGCTGTTATACACCTTCACTTGCTGGTTAACAGCTGTATGACACCTTCACTTGCTGGTTAACAGCTGTATGACACCTTCACTTGCTGGTTAACAGCTGTATGACACCTTCACTGGCTGGTTAACAGCTGTATGACACCTTCACTAGCTGGTTAACAGCTGTATGACACCTTCACTAGCTGGTTAACAGCTGTATGACACCTTCACTAGCTGGTTAACAACTGTATGACACCTTCACTAGCTGGTTAACTGCTGTATGACACCTTCACTACCTGGTTAACAGCTGTATGACACCTTCACTTGCTGGTTAACAGCTGTTATACACCTTCACTTGCTGGTTAACAGCTGTATGACACCTTCACTTGCTGGTTAACAGCTGTAGGACACCTTCACTTGCTGGTTAACAGCTGTATGACACCTTCACTTGCTGGTTAACTGCTGTATGACACCTTCACAAACTAGCACCCTTCAGAAACGCCTTGCTCTTGATGTGTTGTGTATGAATATTTATGTGCTAACTGCATTTTAAATAGATCAAGGTATTTGTGGCAGAGCTGAATCTTATTTGCAAAAACATTTATCTATCAATGTTGGAAGCATGTTTGAGAAGTTAAAGTTATGGAGGTGTTTCTTCTGTTTATCTGTAAAGTCTTTGTAAAAAAAAAAAATTCAACTCCAGATGTTCTGTTGGTGTCCAGATAACCAGCGAGCAGCTCTGCAGCTCCAGGCACGTCATTGTCAGCTGAACCTGGAAAAATAAATGTACAATATGTTTTAATGAAGGTTTACAAATACCTGTCACATAAGTACATATACTGAAAATTGCAACATTTACTCACCTGGACATAGAATCCACTTTGCCCATTGGTAAGAATGAGGTACCGGTACGTGTCATCTTCTAAGCATCTGATGTCACAATTTGGCCAACACGAAACTGTGCAAATGACATGGAGCTATTTAGAGGACATTTAATCTCTAGGAGCTGCACAGAGTCCAAAATTCCATCCAGGCTTACTACAAACTAAAAACAGTAGGTGCATACTATCATTGCTAAACACAATTACAGTAATTAATAAAAATAAAGCAATTATCAGCATTTATTCCACAGTGTTGCAGCAGTGTGGCTGCATGACCTGCTTGCATTGCATCTGTTTTAAAGTAAATAATAAAAATAAAACAATTATCAGCATTTATTCCACAGTATTGCAGCAGTGACCTGCTTGTGTTTCACCTGATGTTTAAACTAACAGCCAGGCTCGGTGATGGAGGACTTTAAGGCTTTGGCTGCGCTCTGTCTGTGCTAATTTAAGATAAATAAGATTGCGTCCCATCTCTTTTAATAAAACGTGCCCATCGTTAGTACTGTGTAATGTAGTGTGTAGAAACTAAACCTCAGAGCTTTTCAGGTTGTTTTCAGGTTATTCATCGCTTCACCGTAATGTGCTGGTATAAAACTAAATATGCTAGTAAAAGTAATCTGCACAGGCACTTCTTCAGGTCGCACCCATCCCTCCCTCATCTGCAGCGGAATGATTATATTGCCTTTAATTCACAAAGCTCTGACTAATTAACTTCACTTGCACTGGTCGCACATAAACAAACGTAGTTTTCACTCCGAAGTCGCGCACATGTTACACACAAAGCGTCAACAAAACTATTTACTTACGGTTCAGAAAATGCACTGGACACTGTAAATTGTGTAAATACACAATAACACCATGTAGTGCACAAAACAATTCACAGACTAATATTTTGCTCGTAACTTGCAGTCTATGATGATCACACGGGCTCCATGATGACGCAATGGCTTATTGCAAGTGCATGCGTATTAACAAAATTTATGCCACATTCACATTCATGCTGGTTTCACGGAACACCGGGTTACTTTAGTGATTCATTAGATTGACCCAGATCCATAAAGTGAACCGGGTTATTTTAGTGACTCATTAGACTGACCCAGATGATCCATAAAGTGAACCGGGTTACTTTAGTGATTCATTAGATTGAACCAGATCCATAAAGTGAACCGGGTTACTTTAATGATTCATTAGATTGAACCAGATCCATAAAGTGAACCGGGTTACTTTAGTTACTCATTAGATTGAACCAGATCCATAAAGTGAACCGGGTTACTTTAGTGATTCATTAGATTGAACCAGATCCATAAAGTGAACCGGGTTACTTTAGTGACTCATTAGATTGACCCAGATACATAAAGTGAATCGGGTTACTTTAATGATTCATTAGATTGAACCAGATCCATAAAGTGAATTGGGTTACTTTAATGATTCATTAGATTGAACATCCATAAAGTGAACCGGGTTACTTTAGTGATTCATTAGATTGAACCAGATCCATAAAGTGAAGTCAGAGTCAGAGAGTCTTTATTGTCATTTGCACCACATGTGGTACATGTGATGAAAACGAGATTATGTACTTTAGTGACTCATTAGATTGACCCAGATCCATAAAGTGAACCGGTTTATTTATGCCTCTTTTCCACCGCTCGGCTCGGCTCGGGTTGGATCGGCTCAGATCGGCTCAGTTCGGGTCGGGTCACATCTAAGTTCTGTTTCCACAGCTTTTTTGTACCCCTTCTGTGGGCGGGGTCCAGAATCCTACTCGTCTTACCACATGGTGGCAGTAGTGTTCCCTCAAGCTATTTACTACAGTACTAGCCACCACTAGAAGAAGAACACAATAAAGGCTTTGACAGAATGTTGTGAAAGAGATGTCATGCTATAATGAGTACCTCATGAGCTGTAATCTTTAAACCCAATTCATAATCCTACCTTGTTGCCTTCTTTAAACCCATGTATTTTCCAATTTAGTATTTTTACAATAAAGATGTATTAAAACATATTTTATTATTTAGTTATGCACAAGGTGCTTGATAAAGTTGCAAAACCATATTTGTCTGAGCTGCTTCAACCTTCCTGCCCTCCCCGATCTCAGATCAGCTGAGCAGTTGCTGCTGACAGTCCTCAAAACTTTTTAAATCTTATTTAAAAACACACATTTATTCCTTGGCTTTTAACACGTGATCTTATCTTTTATGGCATGTTAACACACCTGCAGTAAGACTGGTATATGTATTTATTTTTGTATGCTTTTTATAGTTTTTAATTAACTTGTCTTTTATGTTATTGTACAGCACTTTGGTTGACCCTGTGGTTTTTAAAATGTGCTTTATAAATAAAGTTGATTTAAAACATCACACTGTGATCTTTGAAACTGCCAGAGTTTCCCTGGTAAAGTTGCTGCTGGGTGGTAGATGGGTAGATGGATGGTCTGTGAATTCTTTAACTTTAAACTGTCCAAAGGACTTTGGCCACTTTTAATTTTTGACTTTTTTTGTATGACTTCATCCTAGAACCAAATAATTTATAACGTAATAACAGTTGAGCAGATTCTAATAATCTTTATCTTATGATTCTTTAAAGTTCTCTTAACTTCCAGTATGGATTTAAACACTATACACACTTCTCATTGTAAAAAAAGTTTAGGAAATTGAATGTTCGAGGACACCACTTAAGAAAATATAACGTTTAATAGGAAAAGTTTGAAGTGACAAACAGAAGTAACAAATTTCCATCTGGTGTCTCACGGCTTCCTCCAGAAGATGACACAGGTTGTTGAATTCTGGTGATTTTCTTCTGTTGACTGTAAAAGAAAAATGTGATTAATTTAGTCCAGAAACTTTTTTTTTTTTTTAAACAACACAGTGTGATCACAACATGTTCATATACTGACTGTATCCTGTTGGAGTTATTTGAAATAAAATTCAATGTTTTATAGACATAAATGTGTCAAGCTACCTCCATTATTTTTCTCCCTTGTACTTTGTATCACATATCATCAATTATATCAAAAACCACATGGCTGATATTTCTCAAAAAAATACAGTGTGATCACAACATGTTTATATACTGACTGTATCCTGTTGGAGTTATTTGAAATAAAATTCAATGTTTTATAGACATAAATGTGTCATCAAGCTACCTCCATTAGTTTTCTCCCTTGTACTTTGTATCACATATAATCAATTATATCAAAAACCCCATGGCTGATATTTCTCAAACAAATATAGTGTGATCACAACATGTTTATATACTGACTGTATCCTGTTGGAGTTATTTGAAATAAAATTCAATGTTTTATAGACATAAATGTGTCATCAAGCTACCTCCATTAGTTTTCTCCCTTGTACTTTGTATCACATATAATCAATTATATCAAAAACCCCATGGCTGATATTTCTCAAACAAATATAGTGTGATCACAACATGTTTATATACTGACTAAATCCTGTTGGAGTTATTTGAAATAAAATTCGAATTTTTATAATTTATTTTCGTTGTGCAAGCACAGGTTTGGAAGAAGTCAAAGCGAACCTACTTTAAATGCAGCAGATTTGACCACTACGTGACAATATTAAAGCGTGGTTGAGCTCAGGAGCCCTCGTACTATAAAGTCAGCTATGAAATATATTTTATATCTGTTCATTGAGCTACATTTTAAAGACATAAAGCCGCCCGCGCGCGTTGCTCGTGGCGTCGTGGCGAACCTACTTTTTAAAATCCTGCAGTTTTGAGCAATACGTGATTTTATTAAGGACACGTTCAGCTGAAGACCCATCTTTGCTATAAATTTAAAAACAAATAATTGTTTTTACCGTGTTAATCATGTAAAGTCCTGCCGTGATCGCTTCCCTCGCTTCCGTGAAAACAGCTCGAGTCTCCTCCTTCCTCCTTCCGGTGCGGGTGCGCTCGCCTCAGTACCCCTCTGAAACCAGCCCAAAAATCTCAAGAAATCTAGCGCGGCGCAGCACGGAATATCCGGTGGGGAAGGCCTGAAGAGGGTCTCTGCGACGCACATATGACGTAATATCCGACCCGTGCCGACCGGTGGAAAAGGGGCATTAGTGACTCATTAGACTGACCCAGATCCATAAAGTAAACCGGGTTATTTTAGTGATTCATTAGAGTGATCCAGATCCATAAAGTGAACCGGGTTACTTTAGTGACTCATTAGACTGATCCAGATCCATAAAGTGAACCGGGTTATTTTAGTGATTCATTAGACTGATCCAGATCCATAAAGTGAACCGGGTTACTTTAGTGACTCATTAGACTGACCCAGATCCATAAGGTGAACCGGGTTACTTACTTTAATGATTCATTAGATTGAACCAGATCCATAAAGTGAACCGGGTTACTTTAGTGATTGATTAGATTGAACCAGATCCATAAAGTGAACTGGGTTACTTTAGTGACTCATTAGACTGATCCAGATCCATAAAGTGAACCGGGTTACTTTAGTGACTCATTAGACTGATCCAGATCCATAAAGTGAACCGGGTTACTTTAGTGACTCATTAGACTGATCAGATCCATAAAGTGAACCGGGTTACTTTAGTGACTCATTAGACTGATCCAGATCCATAAAGTGAACCGGGTTACTTTAGTGACTCATTAGACTGATCCAGATCCATAAAGTGAACCGGGTTACTTTAGTGACTCATTAGACTGATCCAGATCCATAAAGTGAACCGGGTTACTTTAGTGACTCATTAGACTGATCCAGATCCATAAAGTGAACCGGGTTACTTTAGTGACTCATTAGACTGAACCAGATCCATAAAGTGAACCGGGTTACTTTAGTGACTCATTAGACTGAACCAGATCCATAAAGTGAACCGGGTTACTTTAGTGACTCATTAGACTGATCCAGATCCATAAAGTGAACCGGGTTACTTTAGTGACTCATTAGACTGATCCAGATCCATAAAGTGAACCGGGTTACTTTATGCCCCTTTTCCACCGCTCAGCTTGGGTTGGCTCAGATCGGCTCAGATCGGCTCAGTTCGGGTCGGGTCACATCAGTGGTGTAGTCTACATTTTTGTAGTGGGTATACCAAGGTGAAGTTAGTTTTATGTCGGATGTTGGACACAGCTGAAGCCACAGAGCGTGAATGTCCAATGTCCAACATAAAACTAACTTTATCGCAGTCGGTCCATATCCTGTGCACTGCATACCAATATATTGTTACGAAGTGTTTAATTGCCATTTAACGTATCAATGACACGTGCCTAATGATACGTTATGTATCACTGGGCACTTTTAAGTGGGTATACTGAAATTCTTAACCTTTTGTAGTGGGTATACTCAGTATACCCGCCTATCACGTAGACTACACCACTGGGTCACATCTAGTCCTGTTTCCACAGCTTTTTTACACCCCTTCTGTGGGCGGGTCCAGAATCCTACTCGTCTTACCACACGGTGGCAGTAGTGTTCCCTCAAGCTATTTACTAGTAGCCACCACAAGAAGAAGAACACGATAAAGGCTTTGACAGAATGTTGTGAAAGAGATGTCATGCTATAATGAGTACCTCATGAGCTGTAATTTTTAAACCCAATTCATAATCCTACCTTGTTGCCTTTTTTAAACCCATGTGGCTCCCTGGTAAAGTTGCTGCTGGGCACAAATGATGGATGGATGATGGATGGGTAGATGGATGGTCTGTGAACTTTAACTTTAAACTGTCCAAAGGACTTTGGCCACTTTTGACTGTTTTTGTCTGACTTCATCCTAGAACCAAATAATTTATAACGTAGTAACAGTTGAGCAGATTCTAATAATCTTTATGTTATGATTCTGATGGTGTAGTGGCTAGGGAATCGGGCTTGGGATCCGAAGGACCCAGGTTCGAACCCCGGCCACGGCACACCTTGGGGTGTCTATCAGTGCACATCCATTTTCCCCAGCTCCCCGGGCGCTGACCACGGCTGCTCACTGCACCACCTGGTGGTGGTTGGGTTAAATGCAGAGACCAATTTCGTCTGTCAAGTATGGGAAACATATACAGATGACAAAAATGTGACATTTATTTTTTATATTTAAAGGTCAAATGCAAATGGAAAGTTCTCTTAACTTCCAGTATGGATTTAAACACTACACACACTTCACATTGTAAAATAAGTTTAGGAAATTGAATGTTCCAGGACACCACTTAAGAAAATATAACGTTTAATAGGAAAAGTTTGAAGTGACAAACAGAAGTAACGAATTTCCATCTGGTGTCTCACGGCTTCCTCCAGAAGACGACACAGGTTGTTCAATTCTGGTGATTTTCTTCTGCTGACTGTAAAAGAAAAATGTGGGTAATTTAGTCCAGAAACTGTTTTTTTTACTAACACAGTGTAATCACAAGATGTTCATGTACTGACAATAGTACTTTGTTACACATATCATGAAGTACCTAAAAAACTACACCACTTATATTATCCAAACTAACACAGTGTAATCACAAGATGTTCATGTACTAACTGTAACCCTTTGGAGTTATTTGAATTAATATTCAATGTTTTATAGACATAAATGTGTCAAGTTAGCTTCAATTATTTTCGCCATAGTACTTTGTAACACATATCATGAAATACCTAAAAAAAACACACCACTTATATTATCCAAACTAACACAGTGTAATCACAAGATGTTCATGTACTGACTGTAACCCGTTGGAGTTATTTGAATTAATATTCAATGTTTTATAGACATAAATGTGTCAAGCTAGCTTTAATTATTTTCGCCATAGTACTTTGTAACACATATCATGAAATACCTAAAAAAAACACACCACTTATATTATCCAAACTAACACAGTGTAATCACAAGATGTTCATGTACTAGCTGTAACCCGTTGGAGTTATTTGAATTAATATTCTATGTTTTATAGACATAAATGTGTCAAGCTATCTTCAATTATTTTCGCCATAGTACTTTGTAACACATATCATGAAATACCTAAAAAACCACACCACTTATATTCGCCAAACTAACACAGTGTAATCACAAGATGTTCATGTACTGACTGTAACCCGTTGGAGTTATTTGAATTAATATTCAATGTTTTATAGACATAAATGTGTCAAGCTAGCTTCAATTATTTTCGCCATAGTACTTTGTAACACATATCATGAAGTACCTAAAAAACCACACCACTTATATTATCCAAACTAACACAGTGTAATTACAGGATGTTCATGTACTGACTTTAACCCATTGGAGTTATTTGAATTAATATTCAAATTTTTATAATTTATTTTTGTAGTGCACGCACATGTTTGGAAGAAGTCAAAGCGAACCTACTTTAAATGCAGCAGATTTGACCACTACGTAACATTATTAAAGAGTGGTTGAGCTCAGGAGCCCTCGTACTATAAAGTCAGCTATGAAATATATTTTTATATCTGTTCATTGAGCTACATTTTAAGCCGCCCGCGCGCGTTGCTCGTGGCGATCGTACTTTTTAAAATGCTGCAGTTTTGAGCAGTACGTGATTTTATTAAGGACACGTTAAGCTGAAGACCCATCTTTGCTATAATTTTAAAAACAAATAGTTGTTTTTACCGTGTTATTCATGTAAAGTCCTTCCGTGTTCGCTTCCCTCGCTTCCGTGAAAACAGCTTGAGTCCACACGGAATTCTCGTTCCGGCGCGGGTGAGTCCGGGTTGTCACCCCACTGAAACCACACCAAAAATCTGACGCGGCGCAGCTCGGAATATCCGGTGGAGATGGCATAAAGTGGGTGTCTGCGACGCACATATTACGTAATATCCGACCCGTGCCGACCGGTGGAAAAGGGGCATTAGTGACTCATTAGACTGATCCAGATCCATAAAGTGAACCAGGTTATTTTAGTGACTCACTAGACTGACCCAGATCCATAAAGTGAACCGGGTTACTTTAGTGACTCATTAGACTGATCCAGATCCATAAAGGGAACCAGGTTATTTTAGTGACTCATTAGACTGAACCAGATCCATAAAGTGAACCAGGTTATTTTAGTGACTCATTAGACTGATCCAGATCCATAAAGTGAACCGGGTTACTTTAGTGATTCATTAGACTGACCCAGATCCATAAAGTGAACCAGGTTACTTTAGTGACTCATTAGACTGACCCAGATCCATAAAGTGAACCGGGTTACTTTAGTGACTCATTAGATTGACTCAGATCCATAAAGTGAACCGGGTTACTTTAGTGACTCATTAGACTTACCCAGATCTATAAAGTGAACCGGGTTACTTAATGCCCCTTTTCCACTTGCTGGCACAGATCGGATCAGTTTGGTTCAGTTTGGTTCAGTTCGGCTCGGCTCACATGTAGTTGTTTTTCCATTACACTTCTGTGGGCGGGGTCCAGAATCCTACTCGTCTTACCAGATGGTGGCGGTAGTGTTACCTCAAGCTAGTTACTAGCCACCACTAAACGTTAGAAGAAGAACACCCTGCAGGACCTTGTCTCACCACCTGGTGGCGGTAATGTCCCTTGAGCTATTTAATGCTCTAATCTCACTTTATTGCCTTTTCAGCTTGTTTTAAACCCATGTGTTTTCCATTTTGTTTCTTTATAATAAAGATTATTCTCATATATGCACAAGGTTCCTGTTAAAATGGCTTAACACATCGATCGCACTGCCCTGTAATCAGTTAAACTGTTTTTACAGTAAGGTACAGATTAGGAATTAATTAGGTTTCAATTGGCCCTGTAATATTAAAGGTTAGTATTTCATTAAATTTAAATGGTAATATTTTGTTAGGGATAATTCAAAGTCAAATGCAAATGGATAATTTGGTTTAAACTGTCCCTTAAACATTAAAAGCGTGTTTCTTTAAACGTAAAAATAAAGTATTAATAATTAAATGTTTGTTGATCAGGAAACTCGTTTGGGCATCCAAGAATAGCTTCATCGGGGTTGATGTTGATGTCTGTTCATCCTGGGAAAAGCTGCTGCACCCACGACCTGACATCAGGAAGGATGGATGGATGGGTTCATGTTGACGTCTGCATCCTGGGAAAAGCTGCTGTACTACCTATGACCCGACATCAGGAAGGATGGATGGATGGATGGATGGATGGATGGATGGAGGGCTGTTCAAATCTAATAATCTTTTTCTTATGATTCTTTAAAGGTCAAATGCAAATGGAAAATATTCTTAACTTCCAGTATGTTTTTAAACAAACACTATACTGTACACACTTAACATTGTAAAATATGTTTAGGAAATTATTGTTCAATGACACCACTTAAGAAAAAAAAATGTTTATTATGAAAACTAAGAAGTGAAAAAAGCACAAAAATAAATACTGCATCCACCTAAATGATTTTTTTCCCGTTGTCTCATGGGCTTCCTCCAGAAGACACAAGTTGATAAATTCTGGTGTTGACTTCTTTCTCTTAACTGTAAAAAAAGAAAAACATGGTTACCGGTAATTCAGTCTAGATACGGTTTTATATGTAGATTATATTTTATAAGATATATATATATATATAAGATATATATACATATATCAAATATCTCAGAAACCACAAAGCAGATATTTTTCAAACTAACACAGTGTAATCACAAGATGTTCATGTACACACTTTAAGCTGTTGAAGTTATTTGAATTAAATTTCGATTTTTTTATAGACATAAGTGTGTCGACCTAGCTTCTATTTTTTCTACTAGTATTTAACACATATCAAATATCTCAGAAACCACAAAGCAGATATTTTTCAAACTAACACAGTGTAATCACAAGATGTTCATGTACACACTTTAAGCTGTTGGAGTTATTTGAATTAAAATTCGATTTTTTACAATTTATTTTCTTAGCACATGTGACAGGTTTGGAAGTAGTCAAAACAAATCAAATCCAGCTGATTTGACCACAACGTGACATTATTAAAGGGGACCAAATGTAGGTCATATAATTTTTTGTGGTGTATCTGTGGGCTATCCAGACCATTTTCTAGGGATGCACCGATACCGATACCAGTATCGGGTATCGGTCCGATACCATGTGCGTTTACTCGTACTTGTACTCATAAAAGGGCTCCGATACTACAGGACCCGATACCAGTTGAATTTCATTTCATTGACTATGTAAGAGTTCAAATGTAAAACATTTTATTTTTTTGTACAAGTTTGGACATACTTTACAGATTACCAATAGTAATGTACTTTGTTTATTTATGTTTGAAGTGTCTAATGAAAATAAACAGTTTAAGTTAATTAGAATGATTAAAAAAAATATTAATTAGTACTTGTATCGGTACTTGGTATCGGCAAGTACTTTAATGTAAGTACTTGTACTTGTACTCGGTTTTCAAAAATCTGGTATCGGTGCATCCCTACCATTTTCATTCAATTTTTTACACCAAATTATGCTTAGATAATAAAATATCCCCTTTCTAATTCTGCCAGATTTCACTTCCGTTCAAAACAGGCTGTTTATGATAATGAGCTCGGAAGGGCACGCCCTTCAAAAATCTATTTACATAAACTCCGCCCTCCAAAGGGTTCACGTTAGCATTTAATGCACTTTAGAAATGGCTAGTGCTAGCTCCCTTGTACAGCCGTATATATTTGTGTATATTTGTGCAGCACGGTGGCACAACTGGTAGAGCTGCTGCCTCTCAGCGAGAAGGTTGCCTGTTCAAATCCCGGTCCGGGGCCTTTCTGGGTGGAGTTTGCATGTTCTCCCCGTGCATGCGTGGGTTTCCTCCGGGTACTCCGGTTTCCTCCCACAGACCAAAAAACATGCTTGTTAGGCTGATTGGTGACTCTAAATTGACCCTAGGTGTGAGTGTGAGAGTGGATGGTTGTTTGGTGTGAGTGAGACAGGTCCCTCTTGTAAATGAGTCCCCGTGACTCAACGAGGCTAGCCTGTATAAATAAAGGTTGAATGAATGAATGAAAAATTTGACCCTGATTCAGACCCAGAGGCTGAAGACGTGGATCAACCTGCACAACAATTAAGGATGCAGCAAGCGTTGTCTGAATGGTAATTCATGTTTAGACTAAAAACTCATGTTATCAACATTGCAATACGAAATTACTGTAATGCTATTTGTGTGACACTATTATTTTATTTGCAACGTTATATTGGCTATCTAACAATACAGTTGCTTATAAATTGACAATGAGGTACTTTATGTGTGGTTACATTTAATTCTTTTTGTAATATTACGTTTGATTATCTCTAAAATACTTTAATTTTGCTTTTAAATTTATCATTTACAGGTAGTCCCCGACTTACGAGCGCCCTCACTTACGAGGTTCCGGACTTACGAGCTGGCGAATTTTTGGAAAAAACGCAAAAAATACTGAGTTTTTCTGTGTTTTTTCACCACAGTTCGTTAGCTAAACATGTGGACACACGTTTCCAATCATTTTTATGCACTCAGTTTTTCGATGAAAAACAAGTGTTTGTAGTCGCGCTAGCAAAACCGTTCCAACTTATGAGCGAAATTCCGGACTTATGAGAACATGTGCTTCGTGTTCCAACTTACGAATTTTCATCTTACGAGCACGTCGCAGGAACGGAACTCGCTCGTAAGTCGGGGACTACCTGTATGTTAAAAAATAAATGTATATTTGTTATCTAATGTATTTTTATATTTGTTATGAAATAAGTTATTTTAAATATCACATTTAACATTATACTGGATAGCAAAACGTCATATTTGCTATTGAAAATGCCATTTTTGCTATCAAATTTATTATATTTCTTTAAAAAATATTTATCAAAGAAACTTATTTTTCTCATCAAATAAACTTACAATACTGTACTTACATCACCATTATTATATGTAGGTGTTTTTGTGGTAAATGTGGGACCATGCCAACTGAAGTTGAAAATGTATGCTGTTTGGAGATTAACCAGGTAATGTTGATACAAAATTTATATAATTTAATGACCATTAAGTACAATAGCAACACAATAGTTCTAACAAATTGAAATTATGATATTCAATACAGGTTACACGACAACTGCAGCAGTTGGATGAACCACCTCAGTGCATTACTCTTCATCCTGGTTTAGACCCTGTGTGCCTGAATGTCTATTCTCTACAAAATACCTTCAACATATACAGAGCTGATTATGGGGGCTTAAATGTAAGAGGAATAGAAAAGTAAGTTTTATGACATTGCATTTCTTATAAAAACATTGATGTTGTATTTAATGAGGCAATTCCCATTGAAGTAATTAGATTATTTTCAAGGTTCAATAGTGCCTCTAGGGCAACATTTTTTACTTTTTTCTACACATCAAAGATTTCAATCTTTCTCAATGCAACAAACATGAATTAAATGTCTATTATTAGCATGAAGCAAAATTAACTAAAACACCACATTTTTCCAAAATACACTTTTTATTACACAAAATAATTTTTTTTCTTTCAGTCGTTATAGGTTTGTGGCATATAGAAGCTTTGTCAGCTGGTGTTGGGGATATCTTGGGCGCAGGATCAGAGTTGTCCTCCCCTCGTGTGTCGTCCTGCGGATTCGTCTGGAGTTTCCAGACTACCATGGACAGTATGTCGGCTTCCGACTGCCTCCGTTCGGTTGAAACGTGAGACAAACTTACTGATCACCTCTTCCATTTCTGGATGATCATACTCAGCAGACAGTTCTGGAGGGACTTGTATTTTGAGCATCTCTACACGATATGTTTCTGGGTCTTGAAAGACTGGTCCCATAATCAGAAACAGCAAGTCATCAACATAACCTGTGTATAAAAAAACCGTCAGTTCACTCATTTTGTACATTGTGTCATTTAAAAAATATATATATTTTTCATAAAAAGTGGCCAAGTTTTAAAATAAAAATATTTTTATACCCTTACCAAACATTGCTTCTGTTTTTATGGGCTTTACTCTGCACTTGCCCTTCTTGGACTTGGGGAAATGTCTCAGATAACGTTGATCACCTGAGGATGTTGTGGCCTGCTCTCGTCCTGCATTTTCATTGAAATGAAGCGCTGCCAGGTAGAGTCTGTATAAGAACAAAATTCATAAAAATGTGACAAAATATATTCAGAATAAAATATTAAAAAATAAAAATATTTACCTGCAAAGCATTCCAAGGAAAGGGTAGACCACATTTTTAGGAGCAAATCTCAAGATCACGCTGTGAAAAGATTCCAATGCAGATGTCTGGTGGTGTGGGCTGAGTTTGGAAACATCCTTTAGGACCCTTTTTGTACTGATCAGTTTCTCCAGCTGGTAAAATGTAGGAGTTGCAGAAAAAAAATAATAGCAGTACTGTGATAAAATTTAATTCAAAATTTTACATTTTCAGTTTTTTTGATAAAGATACCTGCTGTGAGCCATTTTTTCTTGTCTTTGCTTTTTCGAACTGCATGAAGACAGGTGGGGAATGCAGGGTCCTCATGGAGGTGGACATCCCGGACATGGTTTAGAATTGAGTTCCATTTCGCCACCCTCTCTGGTCCGGTTTGGGATGTTGCTGCAGTCCAGTATATGTGATTTTTAATGGCTGGTATCCACTTCTTCAGTTCATCGCAATTTTTTTTCTTACTTATCATGTCTACTAGCTTCTTAGAAATTCCTATATAAGAAAATACAATTTTATATAGATCTCTTCATCATCTATAATTATTTTTATTTTCAGTTCTGTTTTTTTGTTTTTCATATTTTTAAACAGTTTACACAATGTATATTAATTGTTATCAAAACAATGTACCTTTCTCCATGTGCCAGACATCGTAAAACTGATTGATTTGGCTTTCCCTGAGAAATTTCTGAATCTGTCTGTCAGTGACTATGCAGTCAATAGTCAATTTTTGCTCTTCCAATAGTGCAAGGCTTCTCTTCAGACCCTCCTTCTCCATATTAGTGCTGCCACCAACTTCATTGCTCTGAAAGAACACCAGTATGTTAAAAAGCATTACCACATGCAAGTCCATGCATTTTAAATCTCCCTACAGAGACATTAATAGACCTTTTACCAGTTGACGTCATCACGCAAAGGTCACCTGAAACGAGCGTTCTGATTGGACGGCAAAAAGCCGAAACTGGATTCAGGGGGGTAGGAACGAGCCGGGTAGCTTCGTAATGATAGAGAGTTGTAATTTAGAAGCTTGGTTTCTTAAAATAGTGAACAACCACTGGTCAAAATGCCTGAACATTGTGCCGCGGATACGAGAGGATGAAACTGTATGCTTATATACATTGTTTACAGGATTGCTTTTTTTTCTGTGACAGCATTTCACCGAAGCTCCCAGCAAAACTGTGCGAAAACTGCGAATAACTTACAGAAACAGAGAAATGGCTGAAATGTTTTCAAAGATGCAGTGCTGTTAGACCTCAAATAATGTTAATAAAACATGTTTGTCTTGTGGAAACTATACTGTATATTTTTTCAACGCAGAAAGACTTCAAATGATTACAGGCTAACAGTGCTGTATGAACAGGTCTGTTCATTTTTACGAGAGGCACGTTTTGACATTTTACTCACCTGTTCTTCAGTGGGGTTGAAGGAAGAATCTCTTTGCATGTCGCAGGT
Organism: Garcialebias charrua; assembly: GCA_038048925.1. Classification (NCBI taxonomy): domain Eukaryota; kingdom Metazoa; phylum Chordata; class Actinopteri; order Cyprinodontiformes; family Rivulidae; genus Garcialebias; species Garcialebias charrua. The sequence goes on along the minus strand of JBBPBX010002704.1, from coordinate 40,437 downwards.
TGAAACTTCAACACAGGCAGCGGACCGAAGAACAACGAGGTCTCGTAGAACTAGCTAGCTGCTGCTAGCTTAGCAGCTGTCCAGTAGCATTCTGCTGCGGGATCAATGTTGTTCTCTGTTTTGTCTGTTTCCCATATCCAAGATGTAATGTTGGAACGTAATCCATGGAGCTTGGATCATTAATGTCCATGCCAGATAAAAATGCTGATTACACACGTAGATGCTTCGTGCCGGGGTGAATTCCTGCCGGTACTGGCCAGGTGGTACCGGTTTCCTACACATCTTCCTTCTTTTAGTCGCTTTACTCGACTTTCCTAGAGGGACGTTGTAAAACGAACAAGTCTCACCTTTTTCTTTTACTTGTTTACGGTGCCTGGAACAATTATAAACACAATAAAAGTCATATTTCCCCACCGCGACCGCTGGCAGCAATGAACACACTGGAAGCGCCCCCCCTAGCTTCCGGAAAATTCTGGAAAAATGCGAGTGCGCATGCGCGATGACGTCAACTGGTAAAAGGTCTATTTGTACTCACCTGAACTAATTGAATATCGATGACAGTGTTGGTTCTCATGTTCATCATTGTATAGCTTCCAAATTTTGCAGAATGACCTAAAAGTATACAAATGGAGTTAAACTCCATTTGGGGCGGCCGTGGCGTAGTGGTAATGGCAGTCGTCCCCCGATCGGAAGGTCGGCGGTTCGAATCCCGGTTCCCCACACCATGTGTCGTTGTGTCCTTGGGCAAGACACTTAAACCTGAGTTGCTCCCGGTAGGACTGGAAAGCACCTAGCATGGTAGTCTGCTGCTACCGGTGTATGAAAGTGTGTTGCATTCAATGTGTGTAGCACTTTGAGATTTTCACTAATGAAAAGTGCGTTATAAATTGAATTCATTATTATTATTATTATTAAACTGTTATCACACTTCATCACATATTAAAGCTGCACTATGTAACTTTGTAGTGCAGTCTGTAACTTTTCTAACAATATATTTTTAACATGTTTCTTCACTCTGTCACTATCTACTAACAGACTGGTGTTAGACAAATTAATCTCTGAAAATAACTATACCGTAGTCCCCTTGCTTCTCTATCAGCATTTATAAAAACACTAAAAACACAGAGTGACCCATCCTTAACCAGCCTATAAAAACAGAGTTTGTAACCAGCAAATAAAAACAGAGCTTGAATTTGAATCAGCCAATAAAAACAGAGCTTGAATTTGAATTTCAGCAGAGCAAGGGGGCAGAGCCATATATGGCTCTGACGGGGAGGGATCAGAATGCTTTGCCTGTTGAAAATATTTCTAAGTTCTGTGCTCTACAGAAAGTTACACATCCATCCATCCATCCATCCCTTTTCTTCCGCTTATCCGGGGTCGGGTCGCGGGGGTAGCAGCCTAAGTAGGGAGGCCCAGACTTCCCTCTCCCCAGCCACTTGGAGCAGATCCTCTGGGGGAATCCCAAGGTGTTCCCAGGCCAGCCGAGAAACATAGTCCCTCCAGCGTGTCCTGGGTCTTCCCCTAGGCATCCTCCCGGTGGGACATGCCTGGAACACCTCACCAGGGAGGAGTCCAGGAGGCATCCTAACCAGATGCCCAAGCCACCTCCTCTCGATGTGGAGAAGCAGCTGCTCTACTCCGAGTCCCACCCGGATGACTGAGCTTCTCACCCTATCTCTAAGGGAGAGTCCAGACACCCTGCGGAGAAAACTCATGCGGCTGAAAGTTACACATAGCATCTTTAATTAGTATATAACTAACCTGGAGAGTCTGCTCTCATGTCACCACCAAGGATGACATCTTCCTTGCTGAGGTGGAGCAGCATGTCATTCTGGGATGCCTTCCATTTGCTGATAATAGCAGGTTCTATATAAGTTCTTGCGTGTCAACGAAAATTTTCGTAAACAAAGAGTTGTAGGTGCAAAGCCCTGAAGACCTGATGGCACACACACACAAAAAAAAAAAAATCAGTCAATGTTATAAACTGACACAAGATTATGATATTTAAATTCTGATTAGATTTCAAAAGTATGAAAATTTGAAATACCTTTTGTATTGTTATAAATGATGCTCCAGAGAGATATACTTGTGTTATTTTAGTATGTAGCATTTTTTATTTCCATCGCCTTCTTTTATTGCTGTTGTTTCTTATTCTATTTTCATTGATTTATTGTTCCTGTTTATTCATCTTTTTATCCTGTTAAGCACCTTGGTCAATGCAAGGCATTGTAGGAAGGTGCTATACAAATAAAGTTTATTATTATTTATTATTATTATTATATACTGCAGCTGAGAGTTGAAGATTTCCTGCTGGAGTGCTACGTAGTAGTGGCTGGCTGTTCCAGCTCCTACTGTACTTACAGTGGGGGCAGTTCTGCACCACGGAGATGAATGTGCCGCGTTGTCGCTTGTTAACGGTACATGTGCGCTTGCACACAGTACACTCCTTGAACAACTCTAAAATGTTGGTCTCATACACAATACATGTATATTTTTTCTCATTGTGTATTGTAGTCGGTGTGATGTTTCTGAAAATAAAAATTTAAAAGACATTTACATTTGAATTGATATACGTTATATGAAATTCAATAAATAGATAAACATTTACTCACAACATGTCTGCAGATGTGGTTAAATCAATGATAGATTCATCATCATAAGTTGGGTCCAGCTCTTCAGGAATGAACATTGAGCTAGTGCCCTCAAGTTCCATTTCCATGTGCTCTTCCAGACCAGTTGTCTTTATGGGAGTAAACGTGATGACAGTGTGATATGCAGAGAAGGGGTTTTTTGGCATGCCAACACAAGCGTCTTTGGTAATCACTGTTGCGTTGACACCTGGTGAGATATACAAAATGCCAAAAACTCACCCTCTAAGAAGCGGGCTAAAATAGTTGTTCTATTTAAAAAGGTATGATGATAAATACTAATGGGTGTCTTATATACGCGCTACTTGTGCACAGTATGTTGAGCTGAATGTTTATATGTGTTGAATATTATTATATAAAAGTAATTTTATGAGTAACATACAATTTGATATTTAGTCAAATAAAGTCAAAGCTACACACCTTTTGATCTGTAGTTGGGCAGAAGAGTTCTCTGAGATAGTTGTGTACCCACAGTTCGTTGTTGTATTTGCTCATTCTCTGTTTGGCAAGCAACGGCTCTTCTTGTAGATGTTTGAGCCTGTAAGATAACAGACAGATAAATGAAAATGTTTTTATGTTTAATGAAAGATGTTATATAACGTAACGATTATATCTAAATTGAAAGAAATACTAATTATATCACAGCCGGACTAAAGATTTTGATAAATATTTCTGCCAAGACAACATGTCAACACAACCTAGAAGTGATTACTAATTGTTTTGAGCTTGGCCCACTATACTGCCAGATGAGACACTGTCACATGCAGCACATTCAGCTTTTTATATATTTATTAGTGAGCATTGTGGTGACCTATAACACTTGGATATTATGCACTGTACTGAAAACATAAATAAGATTTATATGCATGCTCTACATTACAGCTGCTGATGTTATGGAGAAAATATTTGAAGAGGACAGTGATAATTAGCATATTTGTCACTCAGAAGACTTTTTATGGTTTTGATAAACAGGATCTTGTGACCATCAGTAGAAAATAGTAGGTCTCAAAGTGTTACAACTACGAGCTTTGTAAAGACAATCGTTCAGATTAAGATGAAAACACACACACTATAGGGCTGCAACTAACGATTATTTATCTGTTCTGTTTCCTCCTCCCTCCTCGGTCTGTTCAAGCCACACACAGCAAGCTGCAGAGGTTTTTTTTTTTTTCAAACTTTATTCAGTCAGCCAGCTGACTACGTTCTACCGGTGAATAAAACTGCTCCGCGGCGCCGTGAAAGAAGCATAATCGCGCGACACAACGAATCGATGATGAAATTCGTTGCCAACGCTTTTAATTGTAAAATTTTATCGATTCGTTGTTGCAACCCCATGACACACACACACACACACACACACACACACACACACACACGGTACACAGGGTTAGCATTAGCTGAAGCTCCGAGTTATCATTTCATAAACAACAAATCATGTTCATGCAGAACGGCACTTCTTGCTTCTTGCAATGCTGAAACCAATATTGAACAGGTTGAACATTAAGGGCCAGTTTACACGGCGCATATTTTGAGTGTAACCGCTACTTTCTCTTTGCGACTTTGCTTATCGCCTACACTACGCTGCTGGCCCCCCTCTTTGACTCTGATACTTTTCTGATCCTGCTCTCAAGGTGGAACTTTTTCACTGCACCCCCGCTGATAATGTAAACATCTCCCGCTGATCTTTTGTGTCAACCACATGCGTGCAGCCCGCATGCGCGGACAGTCTAGGGCAGGCTGACATTTCACGTGTCACGCTGCTCAATATAACAGTTTAACAATAATAAACAGTATTTATGTTGGCGTGGGAGATGTATAAATTTATCTGAACTGTACAGTATCTATCTGGACTCGTTACATTTTTTAAACAGTGCGTAACGTGCTGTGAAAATGAAGACACCAGGTTTATTATTTATTTATTTATTTATTTATTTATTTATTTATTTATTTATTTATTCAGCACCACAAAGTTTACAACACAAACACTGAGAATTAAACTGAACACACTATTAAAACACATGAACCGAACTGTTAATGAACTGGACTCTTGCTGTGTGTTCATCTGGACCCCATCAGAACCGCCGAACCGTCTGCCTGTTTGTTAACGACAGCTTCTCCACCTGGCAGAAATAAATAAAAAAATAAATAAAAACTCCGTTGTTGTGTGATCAAAGTAAACACAAGCAAACATTATATTAAGAACGTTGATTTACCTGCTGTAAGTCAGCTGTTTATCACGGAGGAAAGTCAGACATCCTCATCGACTCGGTTCTGGTCCACAGTCCACTCAGCGTCTGGTGTGCAGCTTGTTAGATGAAGAGAGTCCCGCTTGGTGTCAAATTTCTCGACTCTTATCCAAAATCCAGCTTTAACTTGTTGTTAGCTCAACTTTTAGCACAAAAGAAACTAGCAGACTGCCAGCAGAGTGACGCAGCACGCATGCGCAATGGGTGAAGGTTCAGCAGCACGCATGCGCAGTGGGTGTAACCCCGGATTTACATTGCACGCGTTCCGGTTCCGCTCCGGTCCGACCTCCGCAGCAAATACTCACCCATTATAATCAATCAGAGAATTTACACTGGCTCCGCACGGCGGCGGCGAGCTGCGGCGAGCGGACGGCACTCCGTCAAAATTAGAAAATTTTCTATTTCTGCCGGACGACGGAGCTGCTCCGCAGTCAACTTTTGAAGATTACGTCGCACCAACAGGAAAAGGAACGAGCACAACTTCCGTATTTACAAAATAAAATCACCACGGGCGGACTAATCCTAGCTCTATACGGATTTATTTGTACAAAAATGCTGTCAAACTATCATTTATGACTATTCTATGACTAAACTATTATATTTATGACTATGACTACGCCTACAAACGCAATACAAGAAATAAATAAATAAATAAGTATTTTATTCTGAAATGTAAACATCACTTCCTGTTGCTCAAACCATGTAGCTCATTTACGAGAGAAGATCGAGGCTCTACTGCTGTTCTCCTTCCATCGAATGAATTGTTTTGTTTTGACTTACTTATTTATCACTTGATTTATCGCGCTATCTCGCAATTCCCGCGCATGCGTCTCAGAGCGGCGCATCCAGGCGGACCTGAGCTGAGCGGAGGCAGTGGAAATTGGACTCGCTCAGCTGCGACCTGCGGACCGGAGCGGAACCGGAACGCGTGCAGTGTAA
>JBBPBX010002704.1:0-34559 GCA_038048925.1 Garcialebias charrua | reverse complement strand
AGATTCGAGCAGATCTGTGTCAACGCAAAACTTTTAAACTAATTAACATGCCCATAAGTTACGTTTCCCCCACACAGTGTCCGTGTAAACAGGGCCTAAATCTCAGTTAACACAAGCTAATCATAAACAATAAGCCTGCGCTAAATTGTGTTTGAGCCGTGAACACAAACAGTTAGCACAGGCTGTAGCTAAACTATCGAGGTGCAGAAGAACACGTCTTCATACCGAATGCTAATAAATAATTTAAAAGACATCAGTCTGTTCTGTACTTACACTAGCGTTATCTGCAGAACTTTGACGAATAGATGGAACAGCACCTTCCTTAAGCAGAAGTTTTTGTGCAAATCTGGCCTGGTACTGTTGTTAGTTGAGAAATGAGTCTGTTGTGAAATGTGCTGCGCTAACTACAACTTTCTGCGGTAATGCCGCCGGGACATTGCCATTAAAAATAAAATTAAGCCACGCATCTCTGCTCTCTGAGACTGGAAGAGTGTGCTGAGATGAACTATTCTTCTTCTTCTTCTTCTCCATTTGATTTATGGCGGATCGCAAATAGCTGTTAGGTGCATACCGCCACCTACTGTGCAGGCTGAGATGAACTCAGGAACCGCGTGGGTGGACCATCACCAGGGGTTGCTAGGTGACGGGGCGGGACAGGTTGGGATGGGTTGTGGCTGTGGGTTGTGGCTGCGGTTTGTGACGTCACAAACCGCAGGAAGTGCAAACGAGGCATTTCTATCCCTGAAAAATAAATATACTTAGAGTAAATAAACCACTGGGTGCATTTTTTTGGCCTTAGGACTGTTTTTTTATTAAGTAAATACCCAAAGTTGAGTTAAAAAACCATTAAAAAGTGAATTTTGAATATGTGGTCCCCTTTAAGGAATTGTTCACCTGAGGAACCCTCATGGTATAAAGCCAGCTATGAAATATATTTTTTAAGCTTTTATTTAGCTACATTTAAAAGAAAGAACGCCGATCGACTGCACCCGCGCGTGCATGTGACGTGCACGTGTCGGCCTACTTTGTTAAATCCAGCTGATTTGACCACAACGTGAAATTATTAAGGAACAGTTCAGCTCAAGCACCCTCTTGCTATAACGTCAGCTAAGAAATATATTTTTTAAAGCGTTTATTTAGCTACATTATATAGAAATAAAGCCGGCTCACGTGCGCGCGCGCGTGCACATGGCAAAACTACTTTTTAAAATCCTGCCGTTTTGACCATTACTGAATTTATTAAGGAATAGTTCAGCTTAAGACACATCTTTGCTATAATTTTAAATACAAATAATTGTTTTTACCGTGTTAATCTTGTAAAGTCCTTCCGTGTTTGCTCCCTCGCCGCAGCCACTTCCTCAAACTCCAGTCCAGCCTCTCCCCACGGCTTGCTTCCAGCCAGCCTCAACCCTGCTCTGAAATCAGTCCAGAATCATGGTGTGGCCCGGCTCATATGTGAGGTGGAAATGGTGTCCAACGCGCGTTTGGCACACAAATATGACGTCACAACCGACCCGCGCCACCAAGTGGAAAAGGGGCATTAGTGACTCATTAGACTGACCCAGTTCCATAAAGTGAACCGGGTTACTTTAGTGGCTCATTAGACTGACCCAGATCTAGGGGTGGGCGATATGGCTCAAAAATTATATCGTGATATTTCAGAGCATTATCACGATAATGATAAATTTCGTGATATAACCAAAAAAAAAAAAATCAATCAAATGTATTTATTTGACAAAATTAACTTAACATGTTGCTTTGCAGTATTATATAATATTTTAAAAAACAACTAAGGGTAAGTTTACTGAAATTACTTTAATTAGTAAAGTATTCAGTCCCCAAGTATAAAAATAAAAATGATATGTTATTTAGATTGAAAAAGTCTGCACAAAATATAGATCAACAAAATCACCACAAAAACTAAAGTACAGGTGTAGTTTCCTAAAACAACTACAGGTAGTCCCCGACTTACAAGCGAGTTCTGTACTTATGAGTTGCTCGTAAACCGAAAATTCGTACCTCGGAACGGCCCGCACGTGGCTATCTCGTAAAACCGGAACTTCGCTTGCAAATCGGAAAAAAGACGCTAGCGCTGCGGCGCACACCCGTTTATCAACATGAGACTGAACAAGCATACATACTGATCCTTAAACATGCACAACACTTTATTTACAAGCAGTTAGCTAGCACATTACACCACACATTCATCTATAAACATATACCTGTACAGTTTTTTCTGTACAACAGTGCTTTTCTCCGCCTTTGTTTTTTGGGGGTGGGGGTACAGAAAATAGTGCTGTAACCTTCCGCCACAGACAGAAAGGACTGTTAGTATCCTAACTTCATACAGAAAAAGTTTTAATAACTTACCCAAAGCCGTCTGCGTGCGCCGCCTTCAGCTGCATCTGTTAGCATTTAGCCCCCCCGAATCCGCAGCTCCGGGCAGTCCGGTTTATCTGCATCTCCAAAAATGCTGTCGGCTTTGTTATTCCAAGTTAGCTCGTTGTCCCCCGATATCTTCGGCTTCCAGGCCGACATCGATCCGAGCTCCAGGAACCTCTGATCGCACAAAGATGGCTGTCGAGGCTTCAGCTCCGGTGGGGTCCGCTTTAGCATGTTAGCCTTAGCTCATACCATGAGCTACTGGTCTCGTGCGATGGGAGTGATCGGCGGAGCGATCGCGGCTGCTGCTCCAAACCTGAGACATTCACAGAGTTCAGGGAGTGTTTCCAGCTAATTTATCCGTATGAGGCATCCTCTTATGGGAGAAACAGTCCTCCAAAGCCGGCTGCAGAGTGCCGAGACTCTGGAACTAATGAATGTAAAATGGCGGAGGCGGTATCTCCGGTTCCTGGTTCCCGCAGGAAGTTGTTCAAAAAAGCATAAAATTATTTTAAAAAATAATAATAATGATACTTTACGTATTTATAAAGCCATTTAAAACGACCACAGCTGCAACAAAGTGCTGTACACATGACATTAAGAACATTTAAACACACACAAAAAAAATATTATTATTATTATTTTTTTAATTTTATATTTTTATTATTATGATAATCTCGTAAAGTCGGACGCTCGTAGGTCAGGGCGCTCATAAGTCGGGGACTACCTGTACAGGTAAGTAAAATGAAACAACTTATGAATCTTAAAGTGGCACTGAACATAGGTTGAGACGGTAACTCCTCCTCCTAAGCAGATTCAAAATTTCCCTCAAAATGGGCGTGTCGAGTCAAGTAGGGGAGGAGGTTGGGGTTGTCCTGCGTTCACGCCCCCTCTAGTGGTAAACTCCCACCCCTCCCCAAGGTTAGATTTCAAAATGGCGGATAGTCGCGTCTTCAGTAAGTAAATACCTAAACTTTTACCAAAATAACTTGTAAAATGTTGTTGCGTGTATTTAATCACACACACACAGCTTATGCGTATGCTTCTGAACACAGAACACATTAAAAACCTGTGTTTAGCTGCATGGCATGCGGTGTACGGCTGTGTTTTTGTCTTTGTTTGGATCACAAGTGTTGTAGGCCAGCTGCAGCGACTTTAATTCGCCACATCTTATTATTTAGTACATTACAAAAGTAACGTTTCATAATAGATTTTATTTTAAAATATTGATTTCATCTACCCTCGTTTTGTTTGACGTTTTGGCTTAATTTTGTTATGCATCCTAGAACTAAACACATGTTGTTTTTTGAATTGACTATAAATTAGCACCAAACAGTGGTAAAATCTTTTATTTGTTTTCCAAAGATCCGTGTTTAGAAACATTCTATAAGCTTGTATGATAAATATTTGTTAGGACGTGTATACAGTATTTGTTTAAGCTATGTGTCAGCTAATCAAAACTGAGCACAGCTGGTAAGATTTATGAGAAATAATATTTTTTTAATAAAAACCAAACAATTTGCAATGAATTTAACAATACTGTGTATCCTTTAAAATGTTTTTTTCAGAGAACTGTGATGACTCAAGCACCCAGCAGCCATGCAGAGTAATTGCAGCAAGGATTACTTTAACCAAGACGATCCCATGATGATGCAGAGAGTCTCGGCCAGAGCTGCTGCTTCTCCTGAGACCTGCATCCACGACAATGTTGGTACAGCTGAGACCCTGGTGTTTGTTTCTGGCTGGCAGGTGCAGCATCCTGAAGGTGGTTGGGACTCCTCGTTCTGCGTTCCACTGCGTCCATACAGAGCAGCTGGAGGTGGTGTCCCGTGTGTTTGCAGGGCTGACATGACGCATAACCTTTTGTTGTTTTGAATTAACTTACTGTTAATAAAATGAATCATAAACAACTAGGTTTTGTAATCAATTTGTTTATTTTATTTGTTTTTTCGCCTTATGAATGAGGACAAACCGGGGACATGTTGCAGCAGTGCTTCCCACTCACTCCATCCCGACCCTGGATATTTGCAGTCCTGAACAGAGGAAAGATCAAAAGTTTAATCTGAGTAAATGTAACATTTCAATGGAGAAAGATGTTGATTCAAAATTTCACAGTGTCAACAAATCCCCAAAATGTTGGGACAGGTAGCAATGAACAAATAAACAATAATTTATGTTGCATAGACTTTTTTAAAACGTTTTTTTTTATATAATGTTCGCCATAATAAAAGTAATAAATAAATAACATAATAATTAAATAATAATATTAATACCTGCAGACAGAGGGTAAAGGTGGGCTACAAAAGTAATAAATAAAACATGAATACCTGGTGAATCAGCTCTCATGTCACCTCCAAAGTGACATGTCAACATGTCTCCAATCAAGCTTGAAGTCTGTGAAGCACGGCTCAGAGATTCCCTGGATGTGGAACGCCTCATGGAGCTAAAAAAAGAACAACACATTTTTAATCACCCTACAAACAAACATACTTGAGAAACATTACTGTTTTACCACTTTGTTGATCTGTCAAACAGATGACCCAGTGCAAAATAAATACTGCTGCACAGAGCTGATGAACATGATATTCATTCACCAAGTACATATTATTTTACAAATACCATAACATTATTTGCAGCAAAAGAACACAGTGTCTAAAACATTGTAACTAGTACAACAGCTAAAATTAGCGCCAGCTAGTGTCCATTGGTTTTTGATGTCGCGGTCTTCCTTATCAGAGTTCATAAGAGTTCACACACTCTGCGGTGTTCATAAGAAACACTAGATTTTTAGCATAACGCAACTACAACACAAACTAACGTTGATCAGCAACAGATTAATAATAATAATAATAATAATGTCTATTCCTGTCATCTGCATATGTTCCCATACACAGACGAAATTCGTCTCTGCATTTAACCCAACCACCTACCAGGTGGTGCAGTGAGCAGCCCGAAAGCGCCCGGGGAGCTGGAGAAATAGGTGTGCACTCATAGACACCCCAAGCTGGGTAGTGGCCGGGGCGCGAACCCGCGACCTTCGGATCCGTAGTCAAAAGCCCTGCCACTACTAGACCATCTTGGCTCCTAAACGCCATGACCTTATGTTGGGCGAGCCACAACAAAGCAACGCTGCAGGCCGCAAACACAGCACATGAAGAAACGCGTCATATACTCAAAAAATAAATTATGGAATGGGAAGGTGTAAAATGGGACTCACCTCCAAACGGATTGTAACCTGATGGTGTAAGGGTGGGTGGACAATGAACATCAGTTTGAAGAGCTTTTATGGAACATCGTAGCTCTTCTACGCTAATGCTATGTTGCTAATCTCTGATCCAACTCCGCCCTGAGCTCTGCAGGGGGAATGACCTTCTCGGGGGAGTGGCTCCACTTTTATATTCATGCAGGAGACGATTTGACGTCACAACTGAGCAGACATGTCACAACTGAGCATTTGAACTAATAGTAAAATTAACGTGCAATTCACCAGTTCAACCCATAGGACTACCGTAAACACATTTTTAGACCAAATATTGCCTATTTACACAAATACGCACAAATACATGAAAATTAACACAGAAATAGTGCTATGAAACATTTTAAACACATTCTAAGGAGTTTATCAGCTAAAAAAAGTTAAATTTCGGTTTAGTTTCACTTTAAAATCTGTATGGCAGATAAACATCTGATAACCCCTGACTTCTCTCTATTTGTTGTTGTCCTCTATACAGTGTTGGGATAGTTACCCAAAATAAGTAATTAGTTAAACATTACTAGTTACTTTTTAAAAAAGTAACATATTACAGTACTTAGTTACTCAGTTCTGAAAGTAACTTAGTTACATTACTTTCAGATTACTCTAATACCTGAGATTTAACCTGTATTAATTTTTATCTTTCAATAATGATATTAGAGATCTTTTTGACACTCATTTTTGATGAAAAAGTAAAACAGCAGTGCTACATAACAAGCACAATGCATATGTAAACGTGCCATTCAAAAGGTATGACAATATCAAAATGTAAAACTTCTGTTTAAAAAAAAAAAAATAAAACATCTGAAATGTTTGTTTACAAGTTTGTTTACCTCAGCCTTTGTAGTGGTTGCCTGGCGGTGAAATTCAAGCCGAGCCTGCTTAAACGGTGGCGGCATCAAACTTGCACCATCCCTCTGCGGCTCTTTAGCAACTAGCTTAGCATTAGCGTGTTGTCTTTGTAAATGCTTGTAAAGATTTGACGTCGAGTTCGCAGCAGTAGACAGTGTCTTGTTGTGGCCCAGACATAGCTTGCACACTACTGTAATGTTCTTGTCCTTTCTCGTGACAAAAGAAAAATAATATGAATACTTCCATCCATAAAATGACATCGCCATATGTCTATGTACCTTTATATGTCTATGTACGTTGACGTATGACATTCCGACGTCATCGCGTACGTCTTTGTTTTCCCTGCCCGTGACAGTCTGCTCCATAGATATCTATATATAATGTCTATGGTCTCCTCCGTCGTCCTCGTCCCACTACTATTCTCCGAAAGGTAAAATAAAATAAATAAATAAAACTATTCTCCGAAAGGTCCTGATTGTAACGCAAGCTGCTGTGGAGCTGATAACAGTAAGATGCCGTCCTCACTACCTCCTCCGCAATTATTCTGTGATTCTAATTAGTGCTATTTACATAGCACCCGATGCTAATGCTAATGACGCCCAGGGAGAAATTCATGACTTACTCACCTCGCTGCAGTGTAAATATCCTGAGGGGCTCTTCATTGTTTTTGGTGACTTCAACCACGTGGATTTACAGGTCTCCCTCCCAACCTTCAATCAGCACGTTTTCACAGCAACAAGAGGAAATAAAACGCTTGACCAAGTCTACACAAATGTGAAAGGGGCGTACACGGCGAAGCCACGCCCACCGCTCAGGGCTTTCGATCACTGCGCTTTGATCCTGGTCCCAAGACAGCTCCCCCCGCTAAGACGCTCCAAGCCGGAACAAAGAGAGATCAAATTGTGGCTCCAAGATAGTACCTCCATGCTGAGAGACTGTTTTGAAAACACAAACTGGTCTGTCTTCAAGGAGGCAGCTACGAATGGGAGTTCAGTTGACCTGGAACTTTATGCGTCCTCAGTTCTGGGTTACATCAGTACATGCTCTGAAAATGTATCCATAAAAAATATGGGTAACACTTTATAATAACTACACCTTATTTAGCCTTATTTAAGCATTAATAAACATTTAATTAACATTGAAAACATCATTAATTAAGGATGATTCACACTTAATACACTATTAATTAACACACTTATTTAAATGCGTACTAATTGTTAAATAATGTTTGAATTCACTATCTATTAATCCTGCAATGCATCATTAATTAAGGCAGTTGCTAGTAGTTACTTAAGTGTATTTGTGAACCCTTCTAAAGTGAAGACTAGTCATGGTTTATTAAGGTTTTGTTCATGTTGAATAAATCCTAAATAGCCAGAAGTTATTTTTCACTTGTGGAAATCAGACAAAAATCAAAGCAGGAGACGTTGAATACCAAAAACAGGTTTGTATTGACATTTTCTAAAAGTCAATAAAACATACATCTGTCAGTTAGATGTTCCCACCGCTAGTTAGAACGACTCCGTCACGTTTTGCAAAATAAAGAAACCGAGTAGGACTCGCTGCAGAAGAAGCCTGCAGTTTAACAAAACCGAACTACGTCCACACCGACGAATTAGTCTTTCCTCTCATCAGTGATGTCGTCAGCTTTCTCTTCGCTTGTGAAACTTTGTTCAGTCACATTCTGACGGTCATGAGCACTCGTTTGACTCGTTTTGAAGCGAAAACAACGCGCTTTGGAGACTAGCTTAGCTTTTAGCCTGCTATCGCTAACGCCTGCTGTTGGAGTGAGCGCTGCGTAACAACGACGTCACCACGCACGTTTTGTGTCACAGCTTTTTCTGTCCGGGCGGGTTGTTGAAGCAGCCGTTTCAACACGAACAGAAAAAGAAAAACGTCAGTGAAACGTTGTAAAATCCTATCATTTGATTTGTGACCAAAATGTTTTGCACTACTTTTCTTTGACACCATTTTTGCCACTTTAGTGACCTGCTACAGGTTGAGTGTTTCGCTGCGTAACAACGACGTCACCACGCACGTTTTGTGTCACAGCTTTTTCTGTCCGGGCGGGTTGTTGAAGCAGCCGCTTCAACACGAACAGAAAAAGAAAAACGTCAGTGAAACGTTGTAAAATCCTATCATTTGATTTGTGACTTTTGCACTACTTTTCTTTGACACAATTTTTGCCACTTTAGTGACCTGCTACAGGTTGAGTGTTTCATCATGACCCAGGTTGGGTAAACATTTTAGATTTCCACAAGTGAAAAATAACTTGGCTATTTAGGATTTATTCAACATTAACAAAACCTTAATAAAGAATGAATAGTCTTCACTTTAGAAGGGTTCACAAATACACTTAAGTAACTACTAGCAACTGCCTTAATTAATGATGCATTGCAGGATTAATAGATAGTGAATTCAAACATTATTTAACAATTAGGACGCATTTAATACATGTGGTGAAAGTACATTAATTTGTGCATTTACAAATATAGATAGCATAGTTAATTCATGAGTTATTAAGCATGAATAAACATTGAGTACGTAGGTTTTGGAACTCATTATTCTTTATGCATAAAGCGTTAATAAGTGTGTTAATTAATAGTGTATTAAGTGTGAATCATCCTTAATTAATGATGTTTTCAATGTTAATTAAATGTTTATTAATGCTTAAATAAGGCTAAATAAGGTGTAGTTATTATAAAGTGTTACCAAAATATGTTAAATCTTACCCCAATGAAAAACCCTGGTTAAATAAAGAAGTCCGCACCCTGCTAGCAGCCAGGGACACTGCATTCAAGTCTGGAGATACAGAGGAGCTGAGAAAGTGCAGGAAAGAACTTGTTGATGGCATTAAGAAGGCCAAGGCCACGTATGCACAGAGGATTGCGGGACAGTTCACCTCACAAGACCCACGGAGCATGTAGAAGGGCATCAAATGCTTAACAGATTACAAAGGCAAAAGCAGACAATGCCCCAGGGACCCATCTCTGCCCGATGCCCTCAATAAGTTTTATGCACGGTTTGAAGATCCAAACAGACCAGCTAGCACCAGACTCACCTCATCACCAGATGAAGATCACCTCAGAGTGACCGCAGCAGAAGTGAGAGGTAGTCTCAGAAGGACCAACCCTCATAAAGCAACGGGACCAGACAACATCCCAGGGAAAGTTCTGAAGGAATGTGCGGACCAGCTCTGTGAGGTGCTGGCTGACATCTTCACCACCTCACTTTCACTGGAGTCAGTTCCCACCTGCCTGAAGACCGCCACCATCATCCCAGTCCCAAAGAGCTCCACAGTGACTGGTCTGAATGACTATAGACCGGTGGCCCTCACCCCGATAGTCGCTAAATGTTTTGAGAAACTGGTCATGTCCCACATCAAGACAACCGTCAACATCAACGAGGACCCTCATCAATATGCATACCGCGAGAACCGATCAACAGAGGACGCCATCTCCTCTGTGGTCCACACTGCTCTCACCCACCTGGATCAGAAGGACTCATACGTGCGTCTGCTCTTTGTGGACTTCACATCTGCCTTCAACACCATGATCCCCCAAACTCTGATAGACAAACTATCCACACTTGGACTAAGCCCCTCCATTTGTAACTGGGTACTAGACTTCTTAACAAACAGACCACAGTCCGTGAAGATCCACAACTTCTCCTCCTCCACCATAACCCTCAGCACTGGCTCTCCTCAAGGATGTGTGCTGAGCCCTCTTCTGTTCACTCTGCTCACATATGATTGTACAGCCACACATCCAGGCTGTCATATTGTTAAGTTTGCAGATGATACAGCGGTGGTGGGATGCATCACAAACAATGATGAGTCCAGCTACAGACAGGAGGTGGAACACCTGGAGAGCTGGTGCAAAGAGAATAACCTTCACATGAATGTGAAGAAGACAAAGGAGATGATTGTGGACTTCAGAAGGAACAAACACACCCACACCCCACTGAACATAGGTGGATCTGTGGTGGAGGTGGTCTCCAGCTACAAATACTTGGGTGTACACTTGAATGATAACCTCAGCTGGAGCAACAACACCACCAGCCTGATCAAGAAAGGTCATCAGAGACTACTTCCTCAGACGGCTGAGACGAGCTGGTCTGAGCAGCCCAGTCCTCACCTCCTTCTACAGGTGTGCAGTGGAGAGCATCCTGTGCTCCAGCATCAATGTGTGGCATGGAGGCTGCACAGTTGCAGAGAGGAAAGCTCTACAGAGAGTGGTGAAGGCTGCACAGAAGTCTGTTGGAGTCAGTCTCCCCACCATCACAGACATTTACACCTCCAGATGCAGGAAAAGAGCCACCTGCATCATGAAAGACCTCACTCACCCAGCACACTCACTCTTTGCCCCACTCCCCTCAGGACGGAGGTTGAGGAGCATCAAATGTAGAACCACTAGACTGAGGAACAGCTTCTACCCTGAGGCTGTTAGACTCATGAATAAATAAATAATAAGAATAAACACTGCAAAATATCACATCATGCTGATGCTGATCTGTTTTCTTGTTGCTGTGTTCATCTGTGACCATCTGCTCATAAAGACTCATGTTCGTGCTGCTGTTTATAATGATGTTTTTCTACTACATTAGGGCTTAGTGTATTACTAGTTGATGTTTCTCTTAGTTAATCCTAGATGTTATTACTGTTTTTCTCTTGCATTTGTTGTTGGATGTAACTGGGACCCCGTGTACATAATCTCGTTTTCATCACATGTACCACATGCGGTGCAAATGACAATAAAGACTCTCTGACTCTGACTCTGAAAAAGTAACGAATGTAAGGTTTTGTTAGTAACTGTAATATATTACAGGCATTTTCAAAGTAGTGCGTTACACTACTACATTGCTGAAAAATGTAATGTGATTACTGTAACGCGTTACTAAGTAACGCGTTACACCCAACACTGCCTCTATATATGCAATGAAATTAAATATTTGGGACATTACATCACTGATAAACTCTCTGATAATCGTGACATCTGTAGGCAGTATCGTATGATATATGCACAAGCTAATATTCTGATCAGAAAGTTTGGTATGAGTTCATACCAAAGGTGGGCGCCAGACCGCTAGGGAGCGCTAAAGCACTAATCCGCTTATAGCGGACCTAAACAATTTGTTAGCTTTACAGCGGATTGACTAACTTTTATAATTCATAAGCGGATTTGCGCTATTTTTATTTAAAATGCAGTACCGCTAATAACTAATTATCTATCAGTAAAAACAAAAAAAATATTTACGAGCTCTTAAATCAACCGGACGACTGCTAACAGACCATATCCTGTCAGCGCCGGATGTGGTCCGTGACAAAAAAGCATCCCCCTCAGTCTCTTGGCTAGAGTGAGCGCTCTCCAGTTAGCAGCCAGTGTGTTACTCTGCAGCCTTATTGCTTGTTTTCAAAGAGTCAGACGAAGAGTTTTTAACATGGAGGGTGAACTTATGGATGTTTCTCAGCGGCCTACGCGACGCGTCTGGATTTTAAAAAGTAGTTCGCCATTTGCCCTCTTCAAAATGGCGGCTACCACAGAAGCTAAGGACTTTCCAAGAAAACACGGTAAAAACAATTATTTTTTTGCTGAGAAAAAATGTATTTCTTAGCTGACTTTATAGCACAAGGTTTTTCTGAGCTTAACCATTTCACGAAATGGTCAAATCTGCTGGATTAAAAAAAGTAGTTCGTCATTTGCCCTGTTCAAAATGGCGGTTAGCATGTTAGCATTAGCGTCCGCTAGCATTGCTAATACATAAGCGCTTTTGAAATTGCGGACCTAAATAAATTAATAAGTGCTTTAAAAATAGCGGAACTAATTTTTTGATTAGCGCTGCCCAGCACTGGTTCATCCTCTGTGAAGATAGCTCTTTTTAAAGCTTTTTGTGCTTCACTATACACTGCTCATCTGTGGCGAAGATACAAAAAAAGCAGCCTGCAGAAACTTTATGTGGCATACAATGATGGCATGAGGCTGCTCCTCAAAGTGCCTAGATGGAGCAGTGCTAGCCATATGTTTGTACTTAATGCTATTCCCACATGTGCTGCTGTGCTCAGGAATCTTATGTATAAATAAATGCATGTGTAGATGATCTGTGTCATGCAATAATATACTGTAATTGCAAATCTAGTTAATCCTGCTTTTAGTGCAGTGAGATTTTATTCAAGATTGTGGAATCATTGGTGCCATCATTTATTTGTGACTCAGTGAATTATTTGTCTTTTACTGTATTTGTCTTTTATTGTATTATTTTATTTTATTATTTTTATGGACCTTTATGTGTCTGAAATAAAGTCTGATTGATTGATTGACTGATTGATTGATTGATTGTTGAGCATAAATGTAACCTGCCTCTGTGTGAGACTGTGTGAGACAGCTGAGCCGCACATGTTTGTAACGACAGTTTAGAGCGAGAGACGAAGCCCGCACACGCGGGTGGGGGGAGGGGGGGGAGACGAGCTCTCTGTACCTGTGCAGTTTAAGCAGGGAGAGAGAAGCTGAGACGCGTTGTTTGTTTTTAGCATCTTAGCTAGCGTTACACCAGTACCGACAGGTGGAGAGAGGTGCGCAGTTCTGTTTGATCTTTTGAAGCGCTCGGATGTTAAGGGGGCGGGGCACCCGACGTATTATGTCATGAAATTAGCATATCATGATATAACTTTTTTTCCCGCGTAAGCTTTTTTACCGGTAAAACCGGGAACGATATGATATGGCCCAGCCCTAGGCCTGTGGCCTTCTTAGAGGCCTTGATGATTGTAGATGACGGTACCCACTTGAAGCATGGCTCCAAATCAGCCATCTTTATAGCCATGATGGAGGAGAGGGTACCATCTAGTGTCAAGCTATTCCTAGTCTTTGTTTTGTTGAGGCCAACCATCGAAAAAACCCTCTCTGCATCTGCATTCGAATGTGTAATTTAACCCGCTCACCTTTCCTCTTTCTTGTTCTTCAATTTGGGAATAGTCAGACTGCACACACCGAGCTCCACCTGCTCTGTCAGTAACTTTCTGCTCCGTGCAAACTCACTGCAAACTGTTTGCAGGTAGATGGAAGGTTGGAGCAAAAATACGGACTGGATAACAACGTGGATGTTCTTGTGCATAACACCAAGGGTTGTGGTGAAAACGTGGAGAAGACTAATGTATTTTTCCAATACGGAAGTGGAACAGAGTTGAGATTTTGACGTTTGTCAGTTCTTAGCATGAGAAATGTGAATGCCGCGTGAGAGCGTGTGAAACCCCTCGAATGCATGTGTCTCACGGTCATTGCGTGAGTGTTGGCAGCCCTGCTAAATACTGGTAAAAGATCTCTTGAGGTTGAAGAAGACAGAGTTGAAATGAGAAAGAAAATAATGATGGAAGATTGTAAAGTTATATTAAAATGTAAGGCTGGACAGGATATGGTTGGAGTAAGTCCAATCAGTTTGTCAAACTGATTAAAGAAAGCTATTGGAGATGTAGAACTAGCTAAAGTTTTAAGGGATGGAAGCCTACTTATCATTTGTAAGAATGCTGAACAAAAGTATAAGGCTTTAAAATTACAGTGTGTAAAAAAGAAGTATTGGACAGAATGATTGTTGGGTAAGAAAGAAGAACAAGAGGAGTAATATCAGGGATTCCTGTAGGAGAAAACTTGGAGGAGTTAAAGAAAATAATCAAAGGAGGAGAGATTACAGGCATTAAGCCAGACCTGCTCATTACGTCGGAGGCATTACTGGTCGATTGTAGCGTGACATTATTATTATTATTTTTTTTCCGCAACGTGACATAAAAAAATTGTCAGCCAATCAAACATCCCGTTACTTGATTGACATACAGGGCAACCAATCAGATGACAACTGAATCTTGAGTTTTAGCCTATCAAACATCCCGTCACTTGATTGACATACACAGCAACCAATCAGATGAGAGCTTTAGGTCATGCTCATGCAGCTTCTGAAAAACAATGGCGCGAAGTGGTGGAACGCAGCGAAACATACTAAGCGAAAACAACTAGATTTCGGACTGTTCATGGAAAATACGACATCGACTTCCCACCGAAAAGCCAGCTGAGAAAGAAAAAGGTGGAGGAACTACAATCCCAGTTTGGACAGCAGCAACTTCAAAGCGAAACGCCGCCACCATCTTCCGGGTGAGTGACGCTGTGATGTTTCTCTGCACGCTTAAACATACTGGTTGGGAGTTGACGTGGCTTAATTATTCAAATCATATGAGACACTTTTCATACAGCATAACCTCCTTGACTATTCTCCGTTCTCTGCACGTTTCCCTGTCCCGCAGTGCGAGCGTTTGCATAACACACTTTCGCGGTGCGTTCAGGGACAGACTGTAAAATAAATGTATAAGCACCGCTGTATACATTAAATCTCTCCGTACCAAAAGAGACATTTTTATGCCTTCCTTCACTAAATTAAACGTGTCCAGAGCCATAACAACCTGCTACAACTGTGGTTATCAACTGGTGGCCTGTGGACCACTTTAGATTTTCTGGAGGGGGCTTTCAGAGATGACATTATAAAGTAAAAAATATCTAATGATTTTTTAACATTTATTAAAGTAAAAGACCAGATTCTTATAAAGAAGGGGGTGGGGATCAGTTTCTACCATCTTTTTTTTAAATAAAATTAAAAAAATCTATATTGCTGTCACCACCACCCCATTTGGTCCCTACGGGCGACCAGGTGCCCGCGGGCACCACGTTGGTGACCCCTGATTTATTATATGTGTTGTGCAATATTGGCTTATTCAGTTATGCAAGGTACATCAACATAGGTACATTGTACATAAAAAGAATCCTTAATACATTTGAAGATAATTATATGTTTTGCATTTTTGTGTTGGGTAGATCTTTTTGACTTGTTTTTTTTTACAAGTAGCTCGCATGCTGAAAAAGTGTGAGCACCCCTGCATTAAGTGATTGCAAGCTTATAGGAATGGGGAGAAAGTGGACAGTACATCTGTCCTACTGTATTTCAAGGACAGAGTTCTACCTGATAAAGTGATGATCGGTTACATGAGCCTTAATGTAAGGGCTTATATTCCACCACCTCTCAGATGTTATAAATGTCAAAGATATGGACATATTGCAAACGTTTGTAAAGGGAAACAGAGATTTGGTAGATGTGGAGGGGACAATTCATATGGTGAGTGTGGAAATAATCCTGTGAAATGTTGTAACTGTGGAGGAAGTCACATTGCAGCATATGTAGGATGCATGGTGAGAAAAGAGGCAGCTGAAATTCAAAAAGTTAAAACTGTTAAGAAAATTACTTATGCTGAAGCAGTGAAAGAGGTGAAAAATAATGATATTGCTTCAAAAACAAATAATGAAAAAAATAAGTGTGGCAGATAATCAATGTACCGGTAATATCACATTGGAAAAATTGATTCCCTTTCTAGCATATATCATAAATTGCTCAGAACAAGCAAGAACTAAAAAAAAAATAAAAAATTCATAGTAAAAGCAGCTACAAATTTTTTTAATGTCAAAGATTTATCTTGGGAAAAAAATCCATGATGAACTTAGACATGGTGAAGGATCATCTGAAACTGAGGCTTCTCAAATTATCACATAATTCTAATATTACATTTGAACGCTTGCAGTCTAATAGCAAATGGTCAAGAATTTAAAGGAGAAATGTAATCAAATCTGAAAAAATCGATATAACAAGAATTTCATATAGTAAACAACACACATCAACATACTTAGTATGCTTTTTTCAAGTCAGTAGCTTAAAGAAATAGTTTTTTACATTTTTCCTGCTACATGCCGAAGTGCAGTGATTTCTGTAGTAATTTTCTGGACGCACTTTTATGACGCAATTAAGACCTCCTTTGCTATCTTACAATAACACTGAAGCTATAAACCCATCATTACTGTCCTCTTGTCTGTCATTTAAAATGGAAGCAGAAGACTTTTTTGAATCTGAAGGATATCACTTTAGTTTGTCAAAAACAGTTTGGTGATTTAGTGCATTAATGGGCATTTCTATCCTGGAAATACGAATAGCCGTGCGTTAGCCGCCGCATGCTAACGTTAGCATGCTAGCGCCGTATGCTAACGTTAGCATGCTAGCGCCGTATGCTAACGTGGAAGTGGGGGTGTTGAAAATGTCCTGAAACAGTTACCAATGTCTTGTTAAGCTCTGTCTTCCCCAGAACATAGTAGGATCTAAAATGATTTTTAAAGATGAAGGAGCAAGTTGAAACATGCTGTCTCCCTCCTTGCTAGCAGGCTCCATTGGGAGCTGCCTGGCTAACTAACTACGGTGGCCCTACACGGCCAAAATTCTACAGCGGCCGAATGCACAGGAGCGGTAAAAATACAATATACATTTTAAAAAAAGTTTTAAAATCTATTTTGGGGCTTTTAGAATCAATTCTGAATCTTGATTCTTTAAAAAATAGATTTTTTTTGCTGCATCCCTAATTGCTACACACTGAAACCTTTTTGTCCACAACTAGATACACACACTAATATTACTGTATGAGGGACGACCGTGGCACTACCTACGTCATATTCAGGGGACGGAGAGCAGGCAGGGGGAGGGGTGTCAAAAACACCAGATGAGAATTTTTTCACTTTGCAAAGTCTAAATTTGAGTTAGGATGACATTTTTGACTTGTGAAAATTTCTCAACAAGCTTATTTTATGCTTTTCATTAGACTGCTATTAGCTTAAAAACACTTTTCATTTCTCCTTTAAAAGATTTATTAATAATATAAACACAAAACCAGATATAATATGCATTCAAGAAACATGGCTCAAACCATCGTTGCAGTTTAGTCTTCATGGTTATTCAGTTTTACGTAAAGATAGGATAAATGGAAATGGAGGAGGTTGCGCCATATTCTTAAAGGAAAACATAAAATTTATTCAGGTCCAACTAATATCAGACTCAGAAATTATTGCTTTAGAAATTTGGTCAAATGATGAGAATATTAAAACTATAAATTATTATGATCCTTGTAAACAATTAGAAAAGTTAAAACTTGAATCAGTTCTAGAACAATGGAGAGGGAATATAGTTTGGTGTGGGGACTTCAATGCACATAGCACTTTATGGGGAGATCAAGATGATCAAAATGGAGGGATTCTAGAAGAGATAATTGAAGAAAAAGAATTGGTTATCTTAAATAATGGGGTAGGCAGTATAGGAAGAGAGACAGAGCAAGGCCAGGTAGAAATTGAGGGGAGATGAAAACCTGGGAAAGCAAACTGGGATAAGTTTAAAATAATGAGTGAGGTTAACATGAAAAATATAGATACCAGTAAGCCAATGAATGAAATAAATTTAGAAATAAGTGAATGTATTATTAATACAGCAAAATTATTCATTCCTAGAAGTAATGGTATTAAAAAAAGAAGATACCGTATTTTCCGGTGTATATGTAGCAGTAGAGAATGATGCCTGATCAGGCTGATGGGTTCCAGGTGCGAATGTCTGGTTGTTAGAGTGGGCGTGGTATAAGAGCAGCTGCTCTGCATGCGGGCAGACAGGGTCGTCTTCACACTTCGCCGTGTGGCTGGTGCCGTGGGTTCTGACCGTCATGGTGTCCCACGGGTTTTGGCCGTAAAGGCAACCAGTCATTGAGTGTGGTACGGGCTGTTTGACTGCTGCACGGTAGGTGTTCTTTCTCTCGTTGTACTATAGCTGATTGTGGGTCAGAAATGATAAGTCTGTGTGATTATAGGTAGAGCGCTGCGGTGCTGGGCTTCTTCCCTCCCTCCGGCTACGAGGATGTGTGTGTACGTGTGTGTGTGTATATGGTTGTGAGGACCAGCAGGTAAGGAAACAATTGTCATTGTAAGCTTTATTTTGTGGCAGCTATATGGAGAGTAGTTATTAATTAACTTTCTTTAGGTCTCCCCACATCGGGACTACTGCTGCTCTGTTTCCGGAAACTGCTGCTTTATGAACACGGACTGTGGTGACGTCAGCTGTTCCCCTTGCAGTGGCATGTAGAGTGTGACGTCGGTGCGGCCACTTGCCTTTTGCTACGGCATGTCGCGAGTGCCAGAACCAGTGAAGGGTGAACTGTATATTTGTTGCAAACCTGTATTTATTGAAGTAATTTATTGTATTTATTGAAGTAATTTAGTGTTTTGGGGTTTAAAGGGTTTTTGGGTTTGTAATTTAGTTGGGATAAAATGAATGAAATTACAAAAAGAAGTTGAACATGATGTAAATAAATAAAGAATGTTTTAAGGTAACTGTAAATAAATTATCATTGTTATTTTGAACAGTTGTCCCGGATGTTTTAATCAGTGCAAAGCGAACCTGCGTGGCCTTAAAGTAATAGGTAAATTCTCTGGGTGAAATTCCCAGGGTGGCGTTGTTAAACTTAATTTATTCATGCTCTCAGGGCATGGGTAATGCCACATTTTTGGCGTTGCTGGAAGGACGTTTGCATTTGCTTTTTATGAACATCCGGGACCAGTAGTTTGAGATTTACAGTATTGGTGTTTTGTTTTTTTTCTTTGGATTATGTGTTTTGTGTGCAGATTGGCCGGTCCGGAAGCAGAGCAGTGGTGGTTTCAGCAAATCTTTAAAGTGGTGGGTGGATGAAACTGGTCGTTATGGCAGAAATTCAGGAACTTAAAAGAGTTGACCATGAACGGTTAAGACTGGGGCAGGCCGGCTTAGATGCAACGGTCTACTTCTTCAGTATTGCCTTATGCCCTCCTATGTCCAGTCTCCCTGAAGCAGCGAGATTGATTTTGTGCCTAGAGATAGGAAGTGTCCATCTTTAGGGGTAGGATGGGTATAAGGTTGAATGAAGTGGTGGATGAGAGCATGTGAGGTGGCTGCCCAAGCATTTCTTTGGATTGGTCACGTGGGGGGGAGAGAGTCTTCAGGAGCTCCCTCTTATAATGTCCGGATTTTGGGATAGCTTCTTAAATTTGTGGAGTCATGACATGATGGCTGCCACGTGTTCGACTGGGACTGTTAAAGACCAGTTGGTGGAAGTGTTGGATAGCTTCCGGTAATATTGAGGTTTGTGTAGTCATGAGATGATGGCTGCCACGTGTTCTGAGGGGCACTGAGGTGCTACCGCTTTGGTTGGACCTGTGGATGCTTGGTCCTGGTAATATTGAGAAGTTTGTGGAGTCATGAAATGATGGCTGCCACGTGTTCGACTGGGACTGTTAAAGACCAGTTGTGGAAGTGTTGGATAGCTTCCGGTAATAACTTTTGTGGAGTCATGACATGATGGCTGCCACGTGTTTTTGAGGAGCACTGAGGTGCTACCGCTTTGGTTGGACCTGTGGATGCTTGGTCCTAGTAATTAAAGTTTGTGGAGTCATGAAATGGTGGCTGCCACGTGTTGGTTTCCCTTCAGGGGTTTTTGAGATTTTAGCTCTGGTCTTAGGAGCTGATGGGATCAGTTTTAATGGATTATCGTCGGGTCGCCGATACAAAAGGTGGAGGTAGAATGTAGCAGTAGAGAATGATGCCTGATCAGGCTGATGGGTTCCAGGTGCGAATGTCTGGTTGTTAGAGTGGGCGTGGTATAAGAGCAGCTGCTCTGCATGCGGGCAGACAGGGTCGTCTTCACACTTCGCCGTGTGGCTGGTGCCGTGGGTTCTGACCGTCATGGTGTCCCACGGGTTTTGGCCGTAAAGGCAACCAGTCATTGAGTGTGGTACGGGCTGTTTGACTGCTGCACGGTAGGTGTTCTTTCTCTCGTTGTACTATAGCTGATTGTGGGTCAGAAATGATAAGTCTGTGTGATTATAGGTAGAGCGCTGCGGTGCTGGGCTTCTTCCCTCCCTCCGGCTACGAGGATGTGTGTGTACGTGTGTGTGTGTATATGGTTGTGAGGACCAGCAGGTAAGGAAACAATTGTCATTGTAAGCTTTATTTTGTGGCAGCTATATGGAGAGTAGTTATTAATTAACTTTCTTTAGGTCTCCCCACATCGGGACTACTGCTGCTCTGTTTCCGGAAACTGCTGCTTTATGAACACGGACTGTGGTGACGTCAGCTGTTCCCCTTGCAGTGGCATGTAGAGTGTGACGTCGGTGCGGCCACTTGCCTTTTGCTACGGCATGTCGCGAGTGCCAGAACCAGTGAAGGGTGAACTGTATATTTGTTGCAAACCTGTATTTATTGAAGTAATTTATTGTATTTATTGAAGTAATTTAGTGTTTTGGGGTTTAAAGGGTTTTTGGGTTTGTAATTTAGTTGGGATAAAATGAATGAAATTACAAAAAGAAGTTGAACATGATGTAAATAAATAAAGAATGTTTTAAGGTAACTGTAAATAAATTATCATTGTTATTTTGAACAGTTGTCCCGGATGTTTTAATCAGTGCAAAGCGAACCTGCGTGGCCTTAAAGTAATAGGTAAATTCTCTGGGTGAAATTCCCAGGGTGGCGTTGTTAAACTTAATTTATTCATGCTCTCAGGGCATGGGTAATGCCACATATAGGTCACACTTTTTTATGTTTTTTTTCAAGGCCTGCGACCTATACACCAGTGCAACCTATTTATGGAATATTTTCCATATTTTTAGACCAATTTTTGCTTCAGTTATGACCGTTTTTTTACTTTGGCAGAAAATGGTGCAGTACCACTTTTGACCACTAGGGGCGAGTGCAGTACCACTTTCGGCCGCTAGGGGACACTTCCAGAGGAGTACACCGACCATTTCCAGCTCATGTGTCCGAAAAAAAGCTCCTCTGCTCGGACTGACTCTGTCGGCCTCCTGGTCTGGAGGTAACTTCTTTTAAATAAAATTCTTTTAGCTCTGTGTTTCTTAGCTGTTTGTTTGCAAGATAAGTCAAGAACCACTCAGCGGATTTTTCTGAAACTTACAAAATGTAATCACAGTATGGACGTTTACAAGTGAGTAGCTTTATTAGATGTTTGAGATAAAAAAACGATCTTTTATTAGCATTAGCTTCAGTTAGCTTCTGTTTATAACGTTATAAATAGCTCAGAAACCGCTCGGTGGATATTTCTGAAACTTACAGAATGTAATCACAGTATGGACATTTACAAGTGAGTAGCTTTATTAGATGTTTGAGATAAAAAATAACGATATTTTATTAGCATTAGCTTCAGTTAGCTTCTGGTTTTATTTATGTTTATGTTATAAATAGCTTTGAAACCACTCGGTGTATATTTTTTCTGCTTACAGAGTGTAATTATATGAGCTTTAATGTACTAGCTGTTGGCCTGGATGAAGCATTTGAGATAAAATTTGATTTTTTATTCGTGTTTTGAGAGACGGACTCAGTTAGCATTTGTTTTTTTTCTGTTTATGTTATAAATAGCTTCGAAACCACTCTGTGTATATTTTTTCTGCTTACAGAGTGTAATTAATAAGGCTTTAATGTACTAGCTGTTGGCCTGGATGAAGCATTTGAGATAAAATTTGATTTTTTATTCGTGTTTTGAGAGACGGACTCTCTGTTAGCATTTGTTTTATTTCTGTTTATGTTATAAATAGCTTCGAAACCACTCTGTGTATATTTTTTCTGCTTAGAGAGTGTAATTATATGAGCTTTAATGTACTAACTGTTGGTCTGGATGAAACATTTGGATGAAAAAAATCATTGTTTTTACCGTGTTAATCTTCTTAATAATTAATTTGTCACATTTAAAAGCCTTGCTGTGCGCTCCTGTGGCAGACATTAGCAGCAGAGCTAAACACTCGGTCCATATCGCCGGGTTGTCTCAGCTGTGACGCGTCACGTCAGCGGTGGATGTCGCGTTACGTCAGCGGTGACGTAGGTGCGACTTATGCACCGGTGCAATCTATTTATGGATTTTTCCAATTTTTTGGCAATAATTGGACAATGCGACCTATACACAGGTGCGACCTATACAATGGAAAATACGGTAGTTCCTTGGTGGACACCAGAATGTTCAATAGCAATTAAATGACGGAATAAAGCTGGACCAGCTTACACCCTCAGCAAGGTCCTGGAGGGCGCATGGGAGTTTGCCCAACCAGTTTACATGTGCTTTGTGGACTTGGAAAAGGCATTCGGCCGCGTACCTCGGGGGGGTCCTGTGGGGGGTACTCCGGGAGTATGGGGTACCAGGCCCATTGATATGGGCTGTTAGGTCCCTGTACAACCGGTGTCAGAGCTTGGTCCGCATTGCCGGCAGTAAGTCAGACTCGTTTCCAGTGAGAGTTGGACTCCGCCAAGGTTGCCCTTTGTCACCGATTCTGTTCATAACTTTTATGGATAGAATTTCTAGGCGCAGCCAAGGTGTTGAGAGGATCCGTTTTGGTGGCCTCATGCCTCATCCTCACCTAGAAGCATATCGCGCAGCCGAAGCAGCCACTTTACATTGAACAGGGTTTCCGCGGGGTCTTAAAAAGTCTAAAATTCCAAAATCTAGATTTTAGGCCTTAAAAAGGTCTTAAATTTGCCGAAGTATTGCGTTGAAGTCTTAAATTTGTTTTGAGGAGGTCTTAATTTCGAGCGCCTCGTAATCCTGCCTCAAGCGCTCCAAAAAAAGAAAAGAAAAGCTTGCTACTGACAAACATGTGACGCATTGCAGCCAATCAGTTTCGTGAGAGTCCGTGTCACGTGATCGTCGGCGGGCAAGAATAAAATAACAACAGCAGAAGAAGAAGAAAGCGTGCTGTTGCTAACATGGGGAAATGCAAATTCAACATCACTTGGCTTGAGAGGGACGACTTTAAGGTTTGGTTAAAGCCGTCGCCAAACGGTGACTTCGAGGCCTACTGCTGCGTATGTAAAAGAAATATTAAACTCGGAACGTTAGCATGTTAGCACGTTAGCGCTGTGAAAGGCCTGCGACAGACGACGCTATTAGCCAGTTCTGCTGCTCCAACATTGGTTCATCTACTCTGCCTCGGAGAGACAACTGCTCCGCAGCTCCTGTTAGCGTCACCCTTTGTGTTGCCTTCGGGTCAGAGGCTACATTACGAGCGGAGGTTCTCTGGGTTCTCCACGTGATAAGTAAACATCACTCATACAGCGCAAATGAAGACATTGGAGACTTGTTTCAAACAATGTTTCCAGACTTGGACATCGCCAAATCATTTATGTGTGGAAAAGATAAAACTGCATATATTACCCGCTTCGGACTAGCAGACTTTATATAAAGAGAACTAATTTCCAAAGTGACTGGACCGTTTGTGCTCATGTTTGATGAAAGCCTGAATCAAACCACCAAAACCAAGCAGCTGGACCTACACCTGTGTTTTTGGGAGGAAGGACAGATACAGTCCAGAAACTGTACCTGGGATCCCAGTTCATGGGCCATTCTACAGCTAATGACTTAATGAAGCATGTAAAAGTAAGTAGCCTACCGGTAAATGTTTTATTTTTAACAAACATGTTTATATGACAGCTTTAGTTTTCAGATACAAATTTGATAAACCTGTTTAGGCTATATATTTCTGTAAATGTGTTTTATAAGTATACTGTATTAGTACTAACTTATACTGTATATGTGTTTGTTGACATAAGTTGTTGTTTGAGGACTCTGTATTGATTTTGTTTGAATTTAACTTTTTGAGGAAAAAGGGAGCAGATATAATTACATATTTTCTTTCTGCTTCTTTTAATTTTATTTATGACTCGTTGTTTTTATCATAATAATAATTTGATATTTTTTTGGTTGAATGAATGAATATAATTTAGGCCTGTGTCTCAGTCAAAATAAGACAGAATACAATGTCTGAAGTCTCATATTTGTTTTTGTCTTTCCTCAGGAGTGTGTGGACCAAAAGAGAAAGGCAGCAGAGGATTACCTGGAGGAACTCAAAAAAAGGAGGACCACAGTACAAACAGTTGCTGAAACTCTTTCCAAAGATGCAGACAAATTTGCAGAGCAGGCTGAAGGTAAGGCTGGCAGTCAGATGGCTCAGTTGATAACGAAGTCAAACGTTCTGAGGAGAGCTAGCAAGGATAAAGCAGCTGAGCTGAAGAACATTGAGGAGGAGATTCTTGCTAAGGGAAAGGAGCTCAGATGTATGTAGTCCACATACAAGCATACATATAACATACATATATCATATACATACATGCATATATTATCCAAAACACTGCATGTAAAATGTGTTCATTTCGTTTTTTCAATAAAGTTACTTCTCAAGTAATTATTAAGTAATTATGCATTTCTTCTGCACATTTCTGTCGTGTACATATGTTGTGAATAGGTCTTAAATTTGTTTCATACGGGTCTTAAAAAGGTCTTAAAAAGGTCTTAAATTTGAGTGGTTCAAACCTGCAGAAACCCTGATTGAAAGTCCATGTGGCCGTGCATCCTGGAGCAGCGGGGCGTGTCGCGGCGCATCTACAGCAGCACAAGCAGCGCGACAGTGAGCAGCAGCTGTGTTCTACACCCGCGTCGCATCCGAGCAGCGACTGTGGAAGCCGAGCAGCGACTGTGGAAGCACAGAAATCCCTGCTTCCGCAGCTAGCTGCTCAGCAGCAAACAATCAGCAAACAATCAGGACCAATCAGGAGAGACTCTGCCATGTGATCACGCAACGACGACGGGACGGAAGTAGGTGGGCACCGCGCGAAATGGTGAACAGACGAAAAAAACCTGCGGTAAACATGGAGGAGAAACTAATCGTGGCAGTCTGTGCAAATCCCATCATTTATAACCAGGCCAGTCCCTTCTACAGGGATCGAAATAAGAAGGACACTGCATGGAAAAAAATCAGTGAGGAGGTCGGTTGGTCTGGTAAGTTTCCACCATGTTTTATAATACTGTATCCCTGCGCTATTACAACTCCTGCTTTGTACAGTAGCTGTAGTGTTGAATGACTGCCTACGTTTGTTTGCACAGAGCACAAAAAGTTGAAAATTAAAAGTAGGAAAACACCAGCTACATATAAACACAGAATACATGTAGCTGCAAAAAATTAGAAAACAGTACAGCAAAATAGGTGCTAACGCTGAAGATTGAAAAATAGCAGATAAAATCCAATACACAGATGCTGAATGTAGCTGAAACAACATTAAAACCAAAACAAAACATGATCAGAATGCCTTTAAACTAGGTAAAGGCCCCTAAAGCACCAGATTATATACCGTATTTTCCGGTGTATAGGTCGCACCTTTTTATGGTTTTTTTCAAGGCCTGCGACCTATACACCAGAAAAGACTGTACAGTTGTTGAAAAAGTAGTAGCTAAAACAGGCAAAACTGAGAAGTAGCTGTATTCATGCTGAAAGTAGTGTGTGTAACAGCCATTTTTAATGTTTTTCAGAGGATGCGTGCCGTAAACGCTGGAAGACCTTACGTGACACGTATGCAAAGGAGGTCAAGAAGGAGAGAGACCGACAGAGGAGCGGTGCTGGAGCTGATTCCACGACAAAGTGGAAATACATGACGGTGCTGTCCTTTTTGCGGACATTCGTCACGCGCGCAGAGAGACAGAGACAGCAGTAATATGCCGAGCACGAGGTCCGAGGAGGAGCAGGACCAAATTGAGAACGCCGCTGGAGACCATGGCCAACAGGAACAACAAGACTTTGGTGATGACTCACAGCAGTCTTCAATTGGTCAGTATAGAGTCCCCTCTGCCCTGTTGTTGTTACTGCATTGTTTACTAATTGTCACAACGTGCACAGGTCCTGCTCTGGCTGACACATCGCCAGAACCAAGGTCCTCCACGCCGGCATCAGACCAGGCTGGACCGTCCCATGTTGAACGATTTGGTGTGTATTGCATCATTAAAATGCACACAGTCACTTACTCAAACATCTGTAAATATCCATTCACATAGTTTCCGTTGTGCGTGTGCGTACTGGTGCACATTCAAACACATAACCAGAATATCTTTATCATTTCTAGCACGGCCACATATCAAGAGACCGCGATCCAGGCCGTCAAACCATCAACAAAACACCTTTGAGCTGAACGTGCTGGACCTCATGAAATCAACCACGACCCCCACACCCCCACCCTTGAATCTGGACCAGAACTTCTTGTTAGGGCTGTACCCTCTTTTAATGAGGGTGCCAGTTCATAATAGGGAGATAGTCAAATTCAAACTACATAAACTGTTATACGACAACATGGAAGTCACACTCGACCTCCAAGGTACATCCATGAAATCAGATGTCACAGATGGAGACATGTGAACCACCGTCCATGCATGTGGGGCCCTGCATATGTAGCAGTGTGATGTTGTTACACTAGATTGTCAAGTGAAAATCTATTCCAGTAAGAAATTACGAGTATCGGCAGCTTTTATTTTGAAAAGACGACAGATCCATTTCCAAAACAGCGGGTAACTTCCTGTTTCAAAACTATTATTTTTATTTAAATTGAATGTGCTGTGAATGGAACTGTGAATTATTATTGTTACTGTGGAACATTTCGAGTTCTTTGATTGTTGTTTTGAGTGCCAGTTGGGGTTAAGAAAGAGAAATATAAGTGGATCGTACCATTATAACTCATGAAGAGAAACCGCACAGCTCTCTCGCGCTCTTTCTGTGCAAACTCTTGGGGGAGCAGGTACGAATTTCTGTTTTCTGTGTTCAATAAGTGTATTTAAAGCCTAAGAAATTATCATTTTACTACTGTCCTTGTAAAATAATGTGCTTTGGGACACTTAAATGTTGTTTAATAGTGTTGGAACTGTGTAAATAGTTAGCTAATAAATATCACATGAAGCACTGTTAAGCCATGTGCTGAAAACAGTATTTGTTCATGAAAACAGGCGCTGTGGAACTGTGAGGAGAAAAAGCCTGTTTTTGATTGCTGTTTTCTGCTGATTGGGTGCAGGTATGTGATGTTTTGTTGCTTTTGATCTGGAATTATTTTGTTTTATTTATTATTACTATTTTCCTTGTTATTTATGTGCTGTTTAGGATTATTATGCTCATTGTTGGGTTTTGTGATTCATTATTGTAACTTTTATTTTATTACGGGTTATTCCACACGCGCAGGCCTCTGTTTTCTCCTTTTCTCTCTCTTTCTGTGCAAACTCTTGGGGGAGCAGGCGCTGTGGAACTGTGAGGAGAAAAAGCCTGTTTTTGATTGCTGTTTTCTGCTGATTGGGTGCAGGTACATGAGCAATAAATGAGCATTCCAAGCAGATGTCGTCTGGCTGTTATTTCACACAAGACACAACGCAGAATCAACTACGCTACAAAACTGGTGCCGTGACCCTTCGACTGGTCAGCTGAAGCAGACCACCGGTGTTGCTGGACGACGTCCGTTGGTTCCATCTGCGCCTTGGAGTCGCTGTCCGTGTGGAGTTCCTCGGACACTGTGGTTGGGAACCTCTCATTTCTATTTTTTTATTCTGGACAGGTTCCTGTTTCATTCCCATAAAGGGTAACAGTGAGGTCTCCCCATGGAGGGTCGCAATGTGAATGAAATGTCAACTCCTAGTCATGGGGTATTATCCGTTGGTAGGGGGAGAGGGGTTTTGCAGTTTGCTACCCCAGGAAACCCAGGTGTTTTGGGCTCAGACATTTCTGAGTCTGGGAGGAAAAAGGGGTTTGATGACTTCACTAGTCAGACTTTAAGTTTCACTCCGGGACTGAGCCCAGTGATTCCCTCATCATGTCCTGCATTTTCACCTGATGGAGAAGCTGCCTCCATTCAATTAACAGATTTAATCAGGACCATTGGGTCAGAAATAGGAGAGTCCATCAAGATGTCATTGATGCAGAATGCTGCGTCAGAGCCTCCACCTGCATCAATCCCGGATCACAACAAGAACACTTCACAGTCATTTCAAGGTGGTACTACTGTTATTGATGCATCAAAACTTAATCTTGTATTACGCTCTGATGTTGATGTTCCACCCTATTTTAGAGGTGACAAAACTGATAAATGTTCTGTTTTCGAGTGGGAAGACCTCATGCAGGCCTACCTTAGACAGAAACAGTCCACTAAGGCTGAACAGGTTGAAGTGGTTATGAACAGATTGATGGGGAGGGCAAGAGATGTCACTAGAGTTTGGATGCGCAGTAATGCAAAAGCTACAGATGTTTCTGTAATATTTAGTATTCTCAGACAACATTTTGGAGACACAGTCCATTCAGATCTGCCTCTAGCGGATTTCTACGCTAGCACACCATACACAAACGAGGGACCTCTTGATTACTGGATACGGCTTAACAAAGCTGCAGAGGTTGCTGAACGATGCTTGGCTAGTAAGGGGGACTCAATGACTGACCTGAGTTCACATTTGGTGCTCATGTTTATTCGCCATTGTCCGGACAGAGAGCTGGCACTGGTTTTTAAAACAAAGCCTTCTCGCGATTGGACAGCTAGTGAAGTTCAAGACCATTTAGATGAGTATTTAAGGGACCATGCAGTTGTTCGGAGCCGTGAGAAACAGAAAGTGGGGGTTACCGAGCCTTCACACGTGGGTGTAGCTGCCAATGAACAAACTGTGTTGCCCATTTCTAAAAATGTTCCAGAGCCAGAGAGCTACAAAACAGCTTTTGAAAACACCACGATGGACAGGGTCTTGAGTCTTTTGGAGAAAGCGCTGATCAGCAACACTCAGGCTATAAGCAACAGGCCCAATAAGCAAATCTCCAGACAATCACGGGAATGTCAGGTTTGTGGCAACCGGCAACATGACACTAGGTCACATTGTAGGATGCACAGATTATGTTTTCGATGTTTCTCTCCAGAGCACATCAGTGTTCACTGTTCTAAAACTCAGAAACCTCAAACGCACCCGATTGGTCAGGGACAGACTGATTCGCCTCAGGAAAACTAGACGGCCCTCATTTAGTGGGGGACAGTGTGGGCCTTTCTAGTGTTTCCTCCAACATTGATGATGACATCCAAACTGTCTACATGATGGCTTGCAACACAGTATCTAATGATAAAACTGTCATTTTTCAAAATGTGGCAAAACTGCCTATCAGTGACAGTCTGTTTTTCACTACAGTGCTAGTTGGCAACAAGATTGAGCTACGAGGGATGTTAGATAGCGGGTCTATGGCTACATCTGTACGTGCAGACATAATCCCTCAGTTGCGTGAGGCAGGAGTGGTGATGGGAGATGTAATCCCTCCCACTAACATTGTTCTTGTTGGGTGTGGTGGCAAACAGACTGTTCCAGTGGGAATCTGCGAACTACAGCTTAAACTGTTTGGGTTTGATTATGTTGTCCCAGTTTTGGTGGTTGATGGTCAGGCTGATGAGCTTATTGTTGGCACAAATGTGATGAAACCGCTCATCAAACAGTTTAAGTCTAATGAGGCCTATTGGCGGATACTGAGTAGACCTGACTCGACATGTTTGGATGAAAATAGTCAGTTTGTCAGTTTTTTGGCCAATCTTGAAAGGTGGAGGGGGGAGGAAATCCCAGAGAAAGTTGGGACTGTCAAACTGACCAAGGCCGTGACTCTTGAACCTATGAGTGAGCATGTGGTGTGGGGCCGCCTTCCACCTAAGACTGAACTCTCTGTGGGGAGTACTGTTGTTGTTGAACCAAGCACTTCACGCTGTGTGCACCGTAGCGTAATGGTGGGCAGAGTAGTTACTCCACTGTGGGGAGGAGGGTGGCTTCCTGTGAAAATCATCAATCCTACTATGTCTCCAATTGTGTTGAGAAGGAACGCTAAGGTGGCTGATGTGTATCCATGCATTGCTTTGGAAGATTTTGATGGTGGTATAGACATGAGGGTACACCAGAATGTGTGTAAAGTGGACAGTTCTCATGGCAGCCTTACAGCTGAGTCATGTTGCAGTGTTAAAACAAAAGTTGGACCTGGCAAATTGGCTGATTTGGGGCTGCAGGATCTATCTGTTAGTGACTGTGAAGTTTCTGAACATTGGCGAGAGAAGCTGACTGACTTGGTGGTAAAGTATGAAGATGTGTTTTCAAGACATCACTTGGATTGCGGCAAGGCTGCCGAATTCTGCCATCGCATCAGACTTACTGATGAACGCCCTTTTCGCCTGCCTTATCGTAGGCTTTCTCCTGCTCACTACCAAAAGTTGAAAGAAACTTTAGATGACATGGAAGAGCGTGAAATTATCAGAAAGTCAAGCAGTGAGTATGCTTCTCCACTTGTTCTTTGCTGGAAGAAAAATGGTGACTTGAGGTTGTGTACAGACTTCAGGTGGTTGAACGCTCGTACAGTCAAAGATGCGCACCCTTTACCACACCAAGCTGACATCCTGGCAGCATTGGGAGGTAACGCATTCTTTAGCTCAATGGACTTGACTTCAGGATACTACAATGTCCCACTTCACGAAGATGATAGGAAGTACACTGCTTTCTCCTCTCCTCTCGGATTACATGAGTATAACCGCATGCCACAGGGTCTGTGTAACAGCCCGGCTACTTTCATGCGAATGATGCTCACGATCTTTGGTGACCAGAACTTTTTAAGCCTTCTTTGTTACTTGGATGATCTGTTGGTTTATGGAAAGTCTGAGGAGGAAAGCCTGCAGAGGCTTGAGATGGTGTTCCGACGGTTAAGAGAACATAACCTAAAACTGTCCCCATCCAAGTGTCAGTTTTTAAGAAAGTCTGTGAAGTTCTTAGGTCACATTGTTACGAGAGACGGAATTGCAACAGACCCTGAAAAAGTGCAGGCAATTGTAGGCGTGTCAGAAGCAGATCTTATGGAACCTGATGGCACTACGCCATCTCCTAAGAAGATTCGCTCTTTTCTAGGCATGGTGGTGTATTATCAGCACTACATTGAGAACTGCTCGGTGATTGCCAAGCCATTATTCCAGCTGACTACAGGGATTGCCACGCCACGGAGGGGGAAGGGTAGGAAGAAGCAGGGTTTGGCGCGTAAGCTTGTTGCGGCTGATTGGACCCTGGAGTGTAGCGAAGCATTTAGGACTCTAAAAGCTGTGTTGACAGAGCAGGTTCTTCTTGCCCACCCCGACTTTACAAAGCCTTTTTTGCTCTCTGTTGATGCGTCATCTTTCGGATTAGGAGCTGTACTGTCACAAGTACAAGATGGCCACAACATTGCGAGGCCCATTGCCTTCGCTAGTAAGTCCTTGAATCATGCGCATTCCAAATACCCTGCTCATAGGCTCGAGTTTCTCGCCATGAAATGGGCTATTCATGATAAGTTTAGTCATTGGTTGCGCGGACATAAATTTACTGTTTGGACTGATAACAATCCTCTGAAGTACATTCTTACCAAGCCGAAGCTGGACGCTTGCGAACAGAGATGGGTGGCCAAGCTGGCCCCCTTTGACTTTGACATTCAGTATATTCCAGGGCCGCGAAATATTGTGGCAGATGCACTGAGCAGGGAACCATTCGCTCAACACAAGATGATACACCGTTTGACGAGGACTCCATACAACACTTTGTTGGAAGGAGCCAGAGGTTTGTTGGTGGAAGACGTTCAAAACATGTTTCGTCTTTCCCAGGAAGAGTCTGCGGATGAGAAGTGCAAACTCACTTCTCCGACCCAGGGCTCTGTCTCAGGTAGTGTGGACATTATGGACAGCGGTGGGAGAGTTTCTCGTGAGGAGGTGTCAGCCTTACTTAAGTCTCACCGTTGTTGGAGTGAAGGTGCGAAAATGAGGGCAACCTGCTACACACAGCAGCTGGAAAAACTGTCTCCAGTGGGGCAGAGCCCACTGCCTGTCCTCACTCATGAGGAGTTGTATGATAAACAGTGTCAGGATCCTGTAGTCAGCCGGGTTTCCTTTTATGTGAACAGGGGAAGTCGTCCATCCCGACGTGAGCGTGTCCATGAATCTCGGGAGACAAATCGTACATTGCGACAATGGGGTAAACTCACGACCCGGCTGGGCGTGTTGTACCGCGTTTCTAAACATGTGGTGAGCAAGAAGAAAGTGTTCCAATTTGTGGTTCCAGTTGCTTTGAGAGGCCAGGTGTTGAAAGGGGTGCATGATGATGCAGGCCATCAAGGTCAGCAGCGCACACTGTGGCTTGCCAGACAACGTTTTTACTGGGATTCGATGGAACATGATGTCAAAGAATATGTGAGTCATTGCAAGAGGTGTGTCTTGAGCAAAGCACCAGAACCTGAGGCCAGGGCTCCACTTGTTTCTGTTGTCACATCAGCACCGCTAGAACTAGTTTGTATTGACTTCTGGTCCGCAGAGGATGTCAATAACAAGTCCATTGACGTTCTAGTGGTGACAGACCATTTTACCAGACTAGCCTGTGCTTACCCATGTCCAAATCAGTCTGCCAAATCAGTGGCTCGCGTGTTATGGAATAATTTTTTTTCCATATACGGGTTTCCAGCTTGTATTCACTCTGACAGAGGGGCTAATTTCGAAAGCTCCCTCATTGCCGAACTACTCCAGATGGCCGGTGTTCGTAAGAGCCATACCACACCATATCATCCTGCGGGAAATGGCCAGGCTGAACGTCTAAACCGCACTCTGGGTAGTATGATCCGTGCGTTGCCTCCTCGAGCAAAGGAAAAATGGCCTCAGATGCTAAACACACTGACTTTTGCCTATAACTGCACGGTTCACGAAACCACAGGTTTTCCGCCTTTCCTTTTAATGTTTGGTCGAACCCCTAGGTTACCTGTTGATGTGATGTTTGGAAGTGTTCTCTTGGATGGAGAGACTGCTGACATGGACAAATATGTTCAGTCGTTGCGCACAGACCTCAGGGAAGCAATAACTTTGGCTCAGCAGCATGCTGAGAAACAGCAATTGAGACAAGCTGAGGTGTATAACCGAAAGGTTAAGGGACACTCTTTGGAGAAGGGAGACAGAGTATTGATGGCTAACAAAGGGGAACGGGGAAAACGAAAATTGGCTGATCGTTGGAAAGATACGGTTTACATTGTGGTCCATAAAAACAGTGAACTGAACACCTATGTTATCCGTCATCCCATCACAGGACGAGTTAGGACAGTTCATAGGAATCTGATCATGCCTGTAAACTTTTTGCCTTTGCCATCATGGGATGATTCTGTATCTCAGGCTTCTCTTTCAAACACAGTTTCAGAGAGTGAGTCGTCAGATGATGTGGTTTCAGGTGAGCGGGACAGTGATGCTCGAACAGCTCACTGGGTTTCCTCCCTTCCAGAGTCTAGTGTGGTGATGACCACAGGCGAAGTGACAGTAGTTAGAGAACCTGAAGCTATTGGAGGGAACGATGGTAGCGTTCAGAGTACAGGGGTCATGTCTTCCTGTGGAGACCATAGGAGTGTCCTGGATGGGGTAGCTCATGGGTCAGAGAGCTCACACTCTGAAGATAACACTGGCGACCAGCTTTCAGACTCTGTCGGCATAAGTTTACACCCGAGTGACACTATCGGTACAACTAAGGCCGTTAGTGGTTCAAATGTGTCTGGATGTGACTCGGTCGCTTCGGTTGTCCAAGGGGGAGGGATACGGACGAGACTAGGTAGATTTATCAAACCTGTTAACAGGTTAATTCAGACAATGTCCACACAAAGAGTTAAAATTTTGTCATAGGGCCATTTGTTTTGTATTTTTTTTTCTTTTCTTGGTAATGGGATTTTTTTTTTCTCTCTCTCTTTTACTGGGGTCTGGTCATAATTTTATTTAGGTTGTCCATCGTACTGGACACATTTGAGTGATTTTGGGTGTACTCTGTGATAGATGTGTACGTGGCATGTCTTCTATGGTGAGGTGGGGACTTAGCTACCCCTCATCTCTCCTAATTCTTCATTGAATAGCTCTATGCTGGTCGACCATTTTGGTCTTGTAGGGAGGGTATACTTGGGTCACATGTAATGTCATGACCAGATTTAAAGAAAAAAAAAAAGTTTTGTATGTTTATTGTTGTTGTTGATTTATTTTTATTTTTTTTGTGTGTGTTTTTTTTATTATTTTTTATTATTTGGTTAAGATGCACAATCTAGTGTAAAACAGTGGAGGTGAATGTAGCAGTGTGATGTTGTTACACTAGATTGTCAAGTGAAAATCTATTCCAGTAAGAAATTACGAGTATCGGCAGCTTTTATTTTGAAAAGACGACAGATCCATTTTCAAAACAGCGGGTAACTTCCTGTTTCAAAACTATTATTTTTATTTAAATTGAATGTGCTGTGAATGGAACTGTGAATTATTATTGTTACTGTGGAACATTTCGAGTTCTTTGATTGTTGTTTTGAGTGCCAGTTGGGGTTAAGAAAGAAAAATA